>OZ024740.1:138741025-138791025 GCA_964016885.1 Eledone cirrhosa | reverse complement strand
ACAGGTGTCTGTGGTATGATTACCCATTTGCACATTAAATTCCCTAGGAGGTTGTTCCCATTATCGATCACTGGAACACTAGTGCTCAGAATCATCGGAGGACCAACATATATAAATATATAAATATATACATATAATATATATATATATATATACACACATCTGTATATATATATATATATATATATATATATATATATATATATATATATATATATATATATATATATATATATATATATATATATGTATATATATTGATAGTCTGCGGTACTGGGACCGGGAAGACCACAGATCAGAGATGTACTCGATATCTGGTAAGATGCCGAGTGGGTATATTAGTAGAAATAGAGGATCTACCGCGACCTCGGTAACTAGCCGAAACCGGTGAGCTCGCGGCAGATCTTTTACATCCACACACACACACACACACACACACACACACACACACACACACACACACACACACACACACACACACACACACACACACACACACACACACACACACACACACACATATATATATATATATATATAAGCAAAGAGATATTTAATTTGTTGGTTATTCAACAAATTTATTTATAACAGATTCGAAGCACTCTACAAGATTTCTGGAGTATGATATCAATGATATTAATAAATGGAAACTATATTAATAAAACCATATTTATTTTATTATATATATTTCAAGTGTACCAAAATGTTGGTATCCTTGAAGTATATATAATAAAATAAATATGGTTTTATTAATATAGTTTCCATTTATTAATATAACGGCGATGAATTAGTTTTGCGAGGTTTTTTTATATGAAATCGTGTGTCGAAACAAATATTGTTATACTTGGGGAGGGTCATATTTGTGTAATATTGCCAGAATTAATAACAGAACACACTCACTGTTTGGTTGGTTTTCGCTTTTCGCTTCTGTGTCTTTTATATCGGTAATCGAATTTATTCGGTCCTCAATGTTGCCATTGACTGACCGACGGTCAAAAATAATACAGATACAATATAGACACAAACACATATATATAGTTTATCGTAAATCTTTCGTTGCACATCTGCAACATCGTCAGTGGTGCTATTGTTTCCTCCCGTTACATTGTATGTCTACGCCATTTTTATTTAGTCTGTCTATATATTTATTTATTTATTTGCTTGTTTGTTTATTTTATTTTGTCTTCTTTGCGCATGCGTTTGCGTGTGTGTATAGTGTTTTGTTTGATGTATGTTCGTGATTGGGTGACTAGTGTGTGTTTATATGTGTTTGTTGTTATTGTGCTTGTGTATGTATTTATTTATTTATCCATTTATTTATAGTTCTCTTAGGTCAGTGTTGTTTGTTTGGGTGTTGTTGTTATTCCATTCATTCTTTCTGTTTAGTCTTGGCCTTCTAAGTTCTATTTCACTGGCCTCTCTGATTTGCCTATCTGCTGCGTCATTTCTATGTTTAGATATTATTCTAATTTCTATGTTGTCTATGTTACCGTCGTGTTGTTGCCTGGCATGTTCGTATAGTACTGACCCGTTTTTTCGTCCTTTTAGTCCCCCCCCCCCCCCAGTGTGTTCTCTTATTAATTCTGGCAATATTACACAAATATGACCCTCCCCAAGTATAACAATATATATATATATATATATATATATATATATATATATATATATATATATATAATATCATTGATATATATATATATATATATATATATATATATATATACATAATATCATTGATATATGAGAATTAGCCGTCGAAACGGCTTGAGCTCAGCTGTCGGGGTCTTACTGGTTCCTATATATATATATATATATATATATATATATATATATATATATATATATATATATATATAATATCATTGATATATATATATATATAATGCGTGTCTGTATCTGTGTTGTTTGTGTGTGCGTGTGTATGTGTGCGCGATATCTTAGTCACAGTGTCTGCGTAGACCTTTGGTATTTTCAAAAGCGTTTTGTTAAAAATCATTTCGATTATTTGCCAAAACTATTTAGTTCAAATTTTTATTCATGAAATATTTATTGTCTCGGTTCTCCTATTCCTCCATTCATCCATCATTCCAAAATAATCTTTTTCGTAAGACTCTTATAGTCCTTCTGCTAATTTCTTTCAAAATTGATTTCTTCGAACACTTTTTTAGGTCAACAAATTCTGAGCATTTTTCTCCAGCACCCGATTTCAAAAGTTTAAATTCTTTTCTGATCAGTAGTTTTATTAATTATCCACGTTTCTGCTCAATAGATCATAATTGGAAAAGGTTTGATTAAATATTTTCTTCGATTCTTATAAAATAGTCCACGTCTCGTTCAGCTTAGTCATCACAGAGTCAACAATTGCTGTTCTACGATGATAATTTTTTTTTTTCGTGTAGCAAACGACCTTAGCGACACTAGTATCTCAACGAAAATTCAATGATTTTACAAATATATGTAAATATAAAAATAATTGTTTCTACTTTGGTCACAAGGCCAGCAATTAACCAGTACATTACTGGTACTTTATTTTATCGACCCCGTAAGGATGAAAGGCAAAGTTAACCTTGGCGGGATTTGAACTCAGAATGGGAAAATGTTCAGAACTATCACTTAAGTATATATAAAACGTTTTAGATGTGTACATGTTAAATTTTTCATCAAACAGTGTAAAGGGAGGTAATCCAACACTGCAATATAGTTTTGTTTAGTGGTTTGGTAGTTTGGTTGACACTCAGCCGTCCCTAATACTCAATTTCCTTCGTATGAGATAAAATAATTGCTAGAAAGGGGGGAAGAAGTAAGTGTGCATGTGTGTGTGTGTGTGAGAGAGAGAGAGAGAGAGAGAGAGAGAGAGAGAGAGAGAGAGAGAGAAAGAGAGAGAAATGTATAGAGATAGATAAAGGGAGACAGAGAGAGAAAGAGAGAGAAATGTATAGAGATAGATAAAGGGAGACACAGAGAGAGAGAGAAATGTATAGAGATAGATAAAGGGAGACAGAGAGAGTGAGAGAAATGTATAGAGATAGATAAAGTGTGAGAGAGAGAGAGAGAGAGAGAGAGAGAGAGAGAGAGAGAGAGAGAGAGAGAGAGAGAGAGAGAGGTATATAGATAGATATACAGATGTATAGCTAGATGTAATAATGTATATGTATGTATGTATAGTTGTATGTATGCATGTATTATGTATGCTTCAATATACGCATCTATCACGCTGTGTTAGGACAACGGATAATTAATACCAGCCCGCCCAGCCCGCACTATATGTAGGTATGGTTGTTATTACATGTGTGGATCTGTATGTTTTGAGTTATATGAGTACTCGTGCATATATCTCTGTATCTATACATGTGTATATGCAGTTATTACATACTGAATTTCTGAAATGTTTTACATATTTTTACAGTTCTATTAATGGACTGTACATGCAATTTTCTAACTAGGCCCATTTCTCAAGATTTGTACTGAAATAATTAGTAACATATCACAGGTACAAATGTAAAGGTATAGTCAGGGCAGAGTATCTGCAGATCATCATTAGTTCATCATAAATGTTCTACTTTTCGCTAATCTTGAACATTATATTGACAGCTGCTCAGCAGCTGATTTCCACCACTGTGTATGTCTTGTTTTCTGTCCCATATCACTATGTCTGATCTGTTGCGTTTGTATTATATTGGGGGTTTTGACTGGAACATTCTAACATTACTCTTTCCTTTTATGTATGCATATGCCCTCCGCACCACTATAACTTTTATATGTATATTTCCGAGGCTATCCTTTCTACGGATTACATTGTATAGTGTTTTCGCCACTACATCATACCGCATTGGGATGATTTCTTTGGACAGCTGCTTATGATGTGGGTGATATCTTCGATATTTATTCCGCAGAGTTTGCATCTGTTGTCACATCTAGGTGTTTTGCTTGCATCTCTATCTCTTTTATGCATCAGGTATTTCGTTGGTGTTACCTGTTCTTTGATTGCTATAGCATATCCTTCAAAGTGAGAATTAATATATTGGTTTTTGACCCAAGATAGAATGCTTTGTTTGTCTATATTACTCTCATTTTAAAGCTTTCTGGCAACATAGCCATGCATGATTTTTGCTGATAAGCACGCAGTTTTTCATCTATGTATGTATGTATGTATATATATGTGTGTGTGTGTGCGTGTATATGTGTATGCATGTGGGTATGTATGTGTGTATGGTGTGTGTGTGCAAGTGTGTTTTGTTTTCGGAAAAAGTGTCATTTAGGAAATGTTTTCCTTGGATATATATAGTTTATTAATGTATCGGTAGAGAGTCGGACAAAATGCTTTATGGCATATAGTTACGGCCTTTTAACATTTTGAGTTCAAATTCCGCCGAGTTTAGATTTGCCTTTCATCCTTACGGGGTCATAAAATAAAGTACGAGTAAGCACTGGGGTCGATTTATTCCCCATCCCTTCAAATTGCTGGCCTTGTGTCTAAAGTAGAAACAATCATTATCATTATCATTATTGGCAGTAACGGTAGAGCGTCGGACAACATGCTTCGCAGCATAGAGTTAAGGCCCTTTACGTTCTGAGTTCAAATCCCGCCGAGGTTAACTTTGCTTTTCATCCTCACGGGGTCGATAAAATAAAGCACCAGTAACGTACTTGGGTCGATTTAATTGACTTTCCTCTACCCCAAAATTACTGGCCTTGTACCTATACTATAAAATCATTATTGGCAGTATCAGTAGAGGGTCGGACGCCATGCTTTCCAGCATGGTTACGTCCCTTTACGGTCTGAATTCAAATCCCGTCGAGGTTAACTTTGCCTTTCATCCTTACGAGGTCGATAAATAAAGTACCAGTACTGTACTGGGTAATTGCTGGCCTTGTGCCAAAAGTAGAAACAATTATTTTATAAAGATAATAAAGAAATCATTATTATTATTTTATATATATATATATATATATATATATATATATATATATATATATATATATATACACTCCATACATATAGACACTCAAATACACACACACATGTATTCATATATGCACAGCATAGATGAATGCGTATTTGCATACTTACACAAAAACACAATTTTATAAGCACACACGTATCTTCTACATACATA
Source organism: Eledone cirrhosa (assembly GCA_964016885.1). Classification (NCBI taxonomy): domain Eukaryota; kingdom Metazoa; phylum Mollusca; class Cephalopoda; order Octopoda; family Eledonidae; genus Eledone; species Eledone cirrhosa. The sequence continues at coordinate 138,785,908 of OZ024740.1, read as the reverse complement.
TACACATACGTATTCGGTGTTTCAACAACTTCCCACAGCTGTACAACTTCATTGGTACATGTATTTCAAAGGAAAGTGTAAAAAAGAATTACGTCATGAAGATCATCATCATCATCATCATCATCATCATTTCCTATCCTTTACTACTAAACATCCTTTTCAGAATCACCCTCATTTACTCGTAATTTCTTTCAAGTTGTTTATCTTGAAAGTTTTTTCTTCATTATCTTCAAAACTGAAACTGAAACGAAACATCAACTTAAAACAATGACTACAACAACAACAACAATAGCAACAACAACAGCAACCACCACCACTACAACAACAACAACAACAACCACAACAGCAACAACAACCACAACAACAACAACAACAACAACAACAACAACCACCAACACCAACACCACACAACCAAAACAACAACAGCAATGAGGAGAAGAAAAAAGAGTAGATCATCAACGATAACAACAGTAATAACAATAGCAACAACAACCAGAAGAACAAAATCGAGAACATCAACGAAAACAGCGACAACAACAATAGCAAATACAACCAGAACAAAAAATAGAATAATGATAACAACAACAGCAACAACAACAACATTATCGACAAGGACAACGAGTACAAGACGAAACAACAAGCAAAACAACTACAACACAAGATGTCTCTGACAAATACATTTGCGTTCTCTTCACTTAAGTAAGGGATGGGGAGGAAGAGAGGGATTAAGAGGGGGCGAGGAGAGGGGGAGAAGAAGGGGAGAAGAAGGGAAAGAAAAGGAAGTTGAGGAAGTAAACATAAAAAACACTTGGCTGAAATTGCATCATACATATAAAACCTCCATCCTTCCATCCACTCACCTACTCCTACTGTGTTTTACTATACTCCTACCCCTACTGTGTTTTACTATACTCCTACCCCTATTTTGTTTTACTATACTCCTACCTCTACTGTGTTTTACTATACTCCTACCCCTACTGTGTTTTACTATACTCCTACTCCTACTGTGTTTTACTATACTCCTACCCCTATTGTGTTTTACTATACTATTACCGCTACTGTGTTTTACTATACTCCTACCCCTACTGTGTTTTACTATACTCCTACCTCTACTGTGTTTTACTATACTCCTACCCCTACTGTGTTTTACTATACTCCTACCCCTACTGTGTTTTACTATACTCCTACCCCTACTGTGTTTTACTATACTCATACCCCTACTGTGTTTTACTATACTCCTACCCCTACTGTGTTTTACTATATTCCTACCCCTACTGTGTTTTACTATACTACTACCCCTACTGTGTTTTACTATACTCCTACCCCTATTGTGTTTTACTATACTCCTACCCCTATTGTGTTTTACTATAACCCTACCCCTATTGTGTTTTACTATACTCCTACCCATACTGTTTTACTATACTCCTACCCATACTGTTTTACTATACTCCTACCCCTACTGTTTTACTATACTCCTACCCATACTGTTTTACTATACTCCTACCCCTACTGTGTTTTACTATACTCCTACTCCTACTGTGTTTTACTATACTCCTACCCCTACTGTGTTTTACTATACTCCTACCTCTACTGTGTTTTACTATAACCCTACCCCTACTGTGTTTTACTATACTCCTACCCCTACTGTGTTTTACTATACTCCTACCCCTATTGTGTTTTACTATACTCCTACCCATACTGTTTTACTATACTCCTACCCCTACTGTGTTTTACTATACTCCTACCTCTACTGTGTTTTACTATAACCCTACCCCTATTGTGTTTTACTATACTCCTACCCCTATTGTGTTTTACTATACTCCTACCCATACTGTTTTACTATACTCCTACCCCTACTGTTTTACTATACTCCTACCCCTACTGTTTTACTATACTCCTACCCCTACTGTGTTTTACTATACTCCTACCCCTACTGTGTTTTACTATACTCCTACCCCTACTGTGTTTTACTATACTCCTATCTCTACTGTGTTTTACTATACTCCTACCCCTACTGTTTTTCTATACTCCTACCTCTACTGTGTTTTACTATACTCCTACCCCTACTGTTTTACTATACTCCTACCTCTACTGTTTTACTATACTCCTACCCCTACTGTATTTTAACATACTCCTACCCCTACTGTTTTACTATACTCCTACCCCTACTGTGTTTTACTATACTCCTACCCCTACTGTGTTTTACTATACTCCTACCTCTACTGTGTTTTACTATACTCCTACCCCTATTGTGTTTTACTATACTCCTACCCCTATTGTGTTTTACTATACTCCTACCCATACTGTTTTACTATACTCCTACCCCTACTGTGTTTTACTATACTCCTACCCCTACTGTTTTACTATACTCCTACCCCTACTGTGTTTTACTATACTCCTACCCCTACTGTGTTTTACTATACTCCTACCCCTACTGTGTTTTACTATACTCCTATCTCTACTGTGTTTTACTATACTCCTACCCTTATTGTGTTTTACTATACTCCTACCCCTACTGTTTTTCTATACTCCTACCTCTACTGTGTTTTACTATACTCCTACCCCTACTGTTTTACTATACTCCTACCTCTACTGTTTTACTATACTCCTACCCCTACTGTGTTTTACCATACTCCTACCCCTACTGTTTTACTATACTCCTACCCCTACTGTGTTTTACTATACTCCTACCCCTACTGTGTTTTACTATACTCCTACCCGTACTGTTTTACTATACTTCTACCTCTACTGTTTTACTATACTCCTACCTCTACTGTTTTACTATACTCCTACCTCTACTATTTTACTATACTCCTACCTCTACTGTTTTACTATACTCTTACCTCTACTATTTTACTATACTCCTACCTCTACTATTTTACTATACTCCTACCTCTACTGTTTTAATATACTCCTAATATTCACCCGTTGTAAACGTGTCTATCTTTTTGTTGTCCTCGTCTTTGTGGTTGTTGTTTTATCGTCGTTGTCGTTGTCCGTGTGCATTTATTTTAATCTGAAAACAATTAATGTAAAGAGCAATGCATGCCGGAAGAGATTATTCCGCTGACGAATGTCTTCACCTGCACGAAGCTTACAGCTACGGACCAGTAGTGACATTTAAAACTAAGCTTTTCAGTGTCCAAACGATTGATGGAAGATAACATCCAATTAATGTATAGACCCATAACTCCTGATGTTCAGTAGTTATAGATTGGTTTGATCACCATCCGAAACGTAACGTAGATGTAAACTTATTAACAACCCATCATTGATATTTAAATATTTAAATTGGCGCTTACATAGCTTTTTAGTTACGGCGTTAGATTCGTAATCCTGTAGTTTTAAAATCGAACCTTTTACTGTACGGCATCTTAGGCTAATGCCTTGCCACATTGACCAATGACTTATGAGTGAAATTTGTGAGAAAGAAACTGTAAAAGCTTATCTTATACATAAGAGTGTATTTGGGTGACTACGTGTGTCTGTCCAAACCTATTTATATTTATCTGCATTTGTGTTTCCTTCGTAAAAAAAAAAATGATTACTTAGACATTTGATAAATAAGTAATGATGTCCATTCCACCAAGCTCTTTTCGATCCATTGCAGCATACATTTTCAACTGTTATTCTATTTATGTCTACTTGCTTTTGCAACCGTCATCTTAGATTACACTCTCTAGGTATGTACGTTGTTTAGCCCCGGGTCTTCTCTGACCGAAAAATAAAATAAAAAAGGAGGTCCCAACTGAGAATAACCCAACTTATTTTCAGACACAATGTAACTTCATCCGTCCTATTCCCACACCGTAGGGAAGTTTAGTTACTACTTCTATATGATAGAGTACATTGTGAAAGTCATTTATTTGCTATTCCTGGTAGGTCGAGCGACCATGTAGAAGTCCCCTCATTGACTAAAGTCATGCAATATTGTTGTTGTTGTTTAGATCTAGGTTAATCCTGATGCAGCAGATGTCCAATCCAGTTCAGGGCCTTCTCACACCTATTGGAGGAATCCCTCCCTGGTTGACCTCCACCACTTTCTGTTTGATTTTGGTCATGTCAGGGGTGTAGCCATACTCACTACGCTTCGCGAATTGTGGGTAGGTGAGGCTATCTAACCTTTACTTGGGGTGGATGGCCGTTGACTCTGTGGAGTTCATCCGCCATTTTAACAGCTCTTGTTTTTTGTGTGTTGTTCCACTTATTCTCCTCACCAGACCTGGGTCTGGTAGGAGAGCCGGCTTGGCCGCCGACCACTCGACCATATAGCAGGTTGTACTGAGTTACATGGTACCAGTAGCAGGCAGAAGTCTGACCTGACATAAGCTGATATAAGTCGGTTAAATATTCTAACAGTGACCACCCTCGTGTTATTCTTTGACGTAGTATATCTACGTCTACACTATCTAATATCTCCTTTCGTTCCTTATGACGACCGAGTGTGACATGAATATGATTTAGCTATTTCTTGCTTGCTTGTGGATTTTCTACTGTGATCGTATGTGTATGTGTGTAAGCAAGTTTTTGCATGTATATTTACATCTAAACCTGTATTTATTTGTACACACCAAAACAAATACACATGTGTCTCTGTGTATACGAGTAAATGAATATGGGTTCATGTGAATGTGTACGTATATGTATGCACATAATCTTTTGCGTATTCACACAATCACGCACATACTGACACACACACTGGCATACTTACATTATATATATATATATATATATATATATATATATATATATATATATATATATATATACATACATACATACATACATATATATTATGCACACACATATACTCACACTCACACAGGCACATACTGGCATTCATACATGCACACGCACACACACACACACACACACACACACACACACACACATATATATATATATATATATATATATAGTGTGTTTGTGTGTGTATATGTATGCTCAGGTGTGTTTATGTGTCTGTGTGGGTGTTAATTAGATCAGACCTATACCGGAAGTAAGCGAGCAATACTGATGCTCGCATATGATTTTTGTCTTTAATTTTTTTCTTTCTTTCACCATCACTTGTTTACTTCTATATCTCTTTTTTTTATCACGTCACTGATAATACGTAAACAACGTCATTATCACCTAGATAACCACCATTACCTACTACCATTACCCACGATACCGACATCATAAAACTAACCCCTACAACAATAACAACAACAACAACATTAGCAATAATGGTTTCTTATATAGGCACAGGGCTAGTTTTTTGTGGGGAGGGGAAAGTCGATTAAATCAATCCAGTGCATTACTGGTACTTTATTTTATCGACCTCGTAAGGATGAAATGAAAAGCAAAGTTAACCTTGGCGGGATTTGAACTCAGATCATAAAGGGCCGCAACTCGATGCTGCAAAGCATGGTGTCTGACACTCTACCGATACTGCCAATCCACCACCCTAACATTAACAATAATAACATCGACAACGATCCAATCAAGTATTCTCCACGTGATCGCTCGACCTGCTAAAATAGCAGCCAAATCTCCCTCAAATTACACCTTTGAAACGAAGACGCCGTATAATGTGGTCCTGCGCTACCGGCTCGGAGGACAACTGATGCGATGGTCACAGTTGGAATGGCTTTCATCACAGGTCTGCTCAACCATGGTTTACGTGGGGTTAAACAATTATACTATCACCCCAAATAACCTGTAAACAGCTTTCTGAGAATGTTTACATTCTTTAATCACAAGCCTGCACTAGTAGGGCTTACCTAGGGATAAACAACAATATAATTAGCTCCATCATCATCGACACCATCCCCACCGCCACCACTGACACTACCATCATCACCGACCAGTAAACAACTTTCTGAGAATTCATACATTTTTTCATCAAATGCCTGCTCCATCAGGATTTACTTAGGGCTAAACAACAACGATAATATCGTCAACAACAACGACGTTATCACCACTACAACCGCCGCTGCCGCCGCCGCCGGCACCACCGCCGTCAACCCCACCACCACCACCAGTGCCGCCGCCGCCAGTACCATCGCCGTCAACACCACCACCACCACCAGTGCCGCCGCCGCCGGCACCATCGCCATCACCACCACCACCAGTGCCGGCACCATCGCCGTCAACACTACCACCACCACCACCACCACCACCACCACCAGTGCCGCCGCCGCCGCCGGCACCATCGCCCCGTCACCACCACCACCACCACGATGTTATAGCCGACCACTAAACAGCTTTTTGAGAATTCTTACATCCTTGCAGTTTGCTTGTCTAAAGTAGCTTGTTGATTGATGTGTAAATTAATTTTCTGTTATGCCAAAACAGAGCACATTTCCCTCCGCTTCCCTCATATTTATATTTTAGTAGTGAAGAAAAAGGGTCGAGCATAGTTGATTAAGAGATAAAACTCGAGGTATGCTGAATCCAGTACTCGGGTTTCGAATCCAGTATTCTGTGATTGTACGGACTATGGCTAGCTTTGCAGACAATTTAATAGATGTAGAAATGGGATGCGCCGTTATGTGAAGTTTGAAAATATATCATCTTTCTACTTTATTGTTTTGGATTCATGGTCTTTGTGGAAAGAATCCCGAATATATTATATTACCCCGGAGGATGATGAGGGAGATGCATAGAAAGAACCAGTAGAACTTGCGGGGTACATTCTTTCCGACGGCCTTTTTCAACCTGATCGAAGTAAGTAGGGAGCTGGCTCAAGCACCCAGGCCGCTCGATGTTTCCACCATTATGGGCTCAACGGGAAACCTATCGAAGAACCGCTAGTACTTTGTCAGTTTACAATTAAATGTGATCAACATTAATTTGTATTCCACATAACCACAGCGAGGTTAACTTTGTCTTACGTTATTTGAAGGTCAATAAATAAAGTATCAATCAAGGACAGTGGATTGACAGAATTGTTAGAATGTTGGATAGGATGCCATGCATATCTCTTCCCCTATTGTGCGTTCTGAGAATAAATCCTGCTCCTTGTCAACAGAAAGAAATGGCGACATGATAGGACTAGAAAACACCCAACAAATCTCATGTATAATACAACCTCATAGGTAGCCGGTAAAACCGGCTATGCCCCTAAAATCATAGGCAGGTTACGGCTGCCCCTTGTGACAGATCTATTCTTCCAGAGCTGAACTGGGCTAAATAGCAGCAACAGCATATGGGTAAATATTTGTCAAAGGAAATATATTTTTCCAAAGGAAATCAAAACAAATAACTCTTTATAAGAATGAAGTGGGATTTGGGTGAGATTTGACTTACATTTCTTGCAAGTAGAACAACCATATAGAGGTTTCGTCGTTGGCATTCCGTTTTCATAAAGTGTAGTCTACAACGTAAGAGATATAGATTCTTTCACTATTGGAAAAATCAACAGCTTCATTAAATGTAATAATGTATCTGGCTAGATTTACATTAACTTGGCAAATGTCTTTCATTAAGCTACTTTCACAAGAAAAGGCTCACAGGTTTTCGTTATAAATAATACAAGGAGTCGGTATGAGTTCAATTGAATAAATAAAAAGCCAACCTTGCTTTTTATTTATTCGAGGTAAAGTTCTATATGAATAGAGTGGGCCGATTTCTACCCCTAAATTCTCAGAAACAGTTCGTTGAATGGTCCAAAAAAGAAGTGTTCACACCATGGCCCCATTAACCCTTTCACATTCAGTCTATAGACTCACTAAGAAAAAAGAAAGAAAGAAAGAAAGCATTATCTAGGACTACATTAGTCAGTGTGGGTTTTCCACTTTTTTAAGATGGTAGGATATGATGTGAGAGATGTTTTGTGGATATTTCTAGTAGATCGAGCTACGATATCGACGTAGAGGCCCGCTCATTGTCTACTTAGTGTGACTAACTAACTGTATTCGTTAGAACGCCCGTACAACGCTCTCGCACACAGACACACACACACATAAATACACACGGACACACACACAAACGCGCAGCAGCGTACACACACACATATACGCGCACAAACACACACACACACGTACGCGCACACACATCAGCATAGTCCTTAATTAGAAGTGATTCACTAGTAGTTGTTGGTCTGTTCTTAATTAAATTAACATATTCCTATCTCATTCCTCCTCCCCTTCACCACCCCCACTACTCTCATATCTAATTATATTGTTTTTCTTCACGCTTCTGTTTTGATTACAACATCAAATTCTTCACTTGAAAAAATACACACACACACACACACTCACACACACACATACACTCACACACACACACACATACACTCACACACACATACACACACACATATATATATATATATATGTGTGTGTGTATGTATGTATGTATGTATGTATATATGTATATTTGTATGTATGTATATATTGGTGTATGTATGTATGTATATATATATATATATATGTGTGTATGTATGTATGTATATATATATATGTGCTTGTATATATATATATATATATATATATATATATTTATATATATGTATGTCTAATTATGGCGAGGAAGAAATTAAAAAAGACCTACTTTTTCTCTTTGTTCTTTTATTTTACTATTCTATGATTTATTCAGAAACTCTTCCTCTTTCCTCTTCTTTTCTCTCTTTCTCTCCCCCCTTTCACTCATTCTCTCTTGCTCTCTCACTCACTCTCTCTCTGAGTACTTATTTAGTTATTTATATAGTGTTTCCTCCACCATATTTATGTTTATATACATAAATAGATAGCTACACACACACGCACACATTCATATATATATATATATATATATATATATATATATATATAAAAACAATATTTATATATATATATATATATATATATATATATATATATAGAGAGAGAGAGAGAGAGAGAGAGATGGATGGAGAAAGGGAGAAAGTTAGTGAACTGTCTGTGCGCAATTTTGAGGCACATAAACATAGATACTCCTCCCACTACACCATCACCACCACTATCTTCCCCTCCCAAACAAAAGTAACATTTCCTGTTGCACTCAAACCACCACATGTATACAAGAATGTTAGACTCTATCAGACATAGAAATGCTGGCAATTTCATGACATGCCAACTCTGCTAAAAACAATCAATTTTTTAATAACTATTTGTTCAAACAGAGAAGAGATGTGCACATGACCCTTTCCAAGGCCTCCCAGACTTGTTCGAGAATGGGAGGCTATCCCCAAACCCTAGAGCTGGGCCAAATGTTTGCAACAAATTTAAAAGTTAAAGTCTGTTCCAAGCCCGAAGTCTCATCATGCCGATGTGTTCATTTCGGTTTCATTGGGGGTAAAGCGTCTTCCAGTAAAAGACTAGTCCCTGGAAGGAATGCAGTTTGTCCCATGGCTAACCCATAACTGCTGCTAGTACTCACCCATCCCCCCCAGCTCAGCAGACTGCAGCAACGTGAAATAAAGTATCTTGCTCAAGGACACAACCACCGCTCTGTTAGAGTATTCGACTTTACGATCGTGAATTGAATATCCTAACCACTGAGTACTTCACTAAAAACACCTAACTCCAGGTAATGTCGGAACGGCGACTCTATCATTATAATAGAATCATGGGGTGGTGGTATGGTAGAATCATTAGAGCGATTGACAAAATGTTTTGCTACGACCCTTTACATTCTGAGTTCAAATCTTGCTGAAGTCAACTTTGCTCTTCATCTTTCCAGGGTTCGATAAAATAAAGTATCGCTAAAGTATTGGAGTATATTTAAACGAATCACCCCACCCCACACAAAAATTGCTGGTCTCAAGCCATAATTAGAAAACATTATAATAAAGTACCAGCAAAGAACTGGGGTAGGTATAATCGATTTTCACCATTCCCACAAATATTGCTGATCTTGTGTCTAAATTAGAAACCATTATAAAAGAAGCACGCTGATGATTTCTAAGTTAATCCTCAGGATAGGAATTGTCGGTAAGGATTCGAAACCAAACACGCTATGATAGTTATAACTTCAGTTTTCTCTTAGTCAGCATTTATGGATAAGGCATCGGCTAGTAGGAAACCCTCACGCAACACACAGGCACGTAGAACTATATATGCACGTGCATGCAAACATATAAACACCTACTCAAATAGACTGACACACTTAAGCCCTGACAAAACTTATGCAAACGCACGCACACATATAAACACTTATATACATACAAATATATATATATGCATATACATACGTATATATACATATATATGTGTGTATGCATATGTACACGTACACATGCGTATGCATATGTACACACGCACGCACATATATATTATGCATATATTTTTGTATTTATATATATACTCATATATATATATATATATATATATATATATATATATATATATATATATATATATATATATATATATATATATATACACATTTAAACACCCACACACACAAACACGTGTGTGTGTGTGTTTCGCACCCATGCACACATATATATATATTATGCATATATTTTTGTATTTATATATACACTCATATATACATTCACACACACACACACACACACACACACACACAAACACGCATGTGTATGAGTGTGAGTGTCTGTTTAGGAAAAACCGTATAGATTTGGTAATTTTATAGAAGTGGAAAGGAAGTTAGTTATTTTCCCAGAGAAATAATCTGTATTTAGTGCAGAGATAAGTGAAGACTTTGAAAACCTTCCTAGAATAACGACCAAAGTCTGCAATGACATGATTGCTGAGCTTCTTCCTTCACCAGACGTTGTCGTTTACTTTAGAAAGTTTAATGTTGAAGGACTGTTTGGTGTACTGCTCTAAGTAAAGGGGTGTTTTATCTCTTGTATGTTAGGGACTACAATTATTATGGCTGATAACTGTTGTTGTTGGAGCTGGTTTTGTTTGTGGGTTTGTTTTGTCGTTATTAGTGTTGTTGCTAATTTTGGTGGTGGTGGTGGTGGTGGTTGTGGTGGTGGTAATAGTGGTGGTGGTGGTGGTGGTCTAGTTGTTGTTGGGAATAATAGCGTCGTTGTGTTACTGTTGTTGTTGGTGGTAGCTGTGTTGTTGTTTTGTTATTAGTATTATTGTTGGTGGTATTTTTGTTGATGGTGGTGTTGTTAGTGTCACTGCTGTTGTTGTTGTTATTGGTGGTGGTAGTGGTGATATTGCTTTTGGTGTTGTTCAATGTTGTTGTTTCCTTCCCACCCGGAACGTCAGCTCTCTTGAAATTCCCTGTTTGCCCACATTGTCTTTATTGTTAATCTCTAGACCATCCCTGCTAGGACAAACCTATCATGACAGCCGTTCTTGCCGCAACCATCCAATCTTATTTTAAGACATTGTGTATTTAGGACTACGTTATCTTATGCAGTCATCCCCCATTCTTTTTGTAAGTGATTTAATTGAAAATTTGGTTGTTATTTCTAACATATCTAGTGACAAGGCTCACTTGTTGCTTTCATGCTGTCTATGTTTTTTTCTTAGCCGTATTAATCTCTCTCGTCCTATCCCAGGTTTTTATTCATCATATTCAACATCCTTGTTACACACACATTCAACATTTTTAATAATTGTTTCTACTTTTGGCACAAGGCCAGCAATTACCCAGTGCATTACTGGTACTTTATTTTATCGACCCCGTAAGGATGAAAGGCAAAGTTAACTTCGGCGAGATTTGAACTCAGAATGGCAAGGGCCGGAACTCTATGCGTCAAAGCATGGCATCCGACCCTTCTACAATCCCTTAATAATTGTTTCTACTTTTGGCACAAGGCCAGCAATTATCCCAGTGTATTACTGGTACTTTATTTTATCAGCCACGTAAGGATGAAAGGCAAAGTTAACCTCGGTGGGATTTGAACTCAGTCTGTAAAGGGACGTAACTGTGCTGCCAATCCCTTAATAGTGCGATAATATAATGGGTGTTGCTTAACTGAACATGCCTCTCTCGATAATCTACTTATGGTGCTTTGTCAGTATTTCTTTTATGATAACGGAGGGATTGTTGAAGTATTTAATTATGTATACTATATTTTCATTTAGATTTCTGTAGTCAAGTCTAATCTGAATTTAAAAATATGACGATTCTTACGTTGGCGTTGATAGTGATTTGAAATTCAATTCCTTAAATATATCTACCCACAGAGAAATACACACACAGAGATTCACTTATATACATGTAAATCCTTATCAGTTAAGGGAACATGGTAAGGCCACTTACAGTGAAATGCTCAAAATATAATACTAAGTGTGCAAATGTGCTATTTATTTAAACACACGCACACACACGCACACACACACACACACACACACACACACACACACACACACACACACACACACACACACACACACACACACACACACACACACACACACACACACACACACACACACATATATGTATATATAATCATGTATATATATATATATATATATATATATATATATATATATAACCACAGATTAAAGTTTAAGCAAAGAATCGCATATACTTATATATATACATGCATGTTATATATGCAAAACGATAGAGAGACGGAATGAGATAGAAACAGCGAAACAGTGAAACATTGAAAGAGTAGATAATCAGAAAATTGTGAATTGTTAAATGACAAAGTAAGCAGATGAAGCTATAAAAAACACAGGATGCTCTGTTTGTAATAGGGCGGGAATAGGATTGAAAGGAGAGATGCAGAAAAAGACTTGATGATGGAGAAGAGAAAGATAAGGAGATATAGGTCAGTGTGTCGACGAAAATAGTTCATAACAAGAAGTTTAGCACACATTCACATAAAAAAATCGACCATTATGTATTATCGTACCATGCAGGGCTTTTTTTCTGCAAATATCAATATCAGCATTAATATCCATATCAGCATATATATATATATATATATGCTGATATGGATATATATATATATATATATATATCCATATCAGCACACACACACACATATATATATATATATATATATATATATATATATATATATATATATATATATATATATATATACTGATATGGATATATATATATATATATATCCATATCAGCACATATATATATATATATATATATGCTGATATGGATATATATATATATATATCCATATCAGCACACATATATATATATATATATATATATATATATATATATATATATATATATATATATATATGTGTGTATATATATATCACATAAGAAACGGAAAATCAGTGTTGCGACGAATAGAATTTATTATTTATATAGATACGTCTCGATTCTTCGAAGCATAGTTTCCAAAACTCTGCTTCGAAGAATCGAGACGTATCTGAGGACCTTGCGATTTCAGAGTCAGTTTCGATCATTACATCGAGCGTGCCTCTAGCTGGTCGCCAGAGAAACGATTGTAATATGTCTAATAAATTTTATTCGCCGCAACACTGATTCTCAGTTTCTTATGTGATATCATACTCTGCTCTGTAAGAGCATCGAGTGCTCAAACGGCCTTCCGCTTACAGACGCTTTAAGCATCCCACACCAATTATATATGCAAACATACACAAACACACACACACACACACACACACACACACACACACACACACACACACACACATACATACATACATACATACATACATACATACATACATACATGCATACATACATGATGGCTGCAAACTCTGCTAAGAGTACTGCAATCGCTTGTCAGGTTATAGAGTTTAATGCACTTTTAGGCTACGGCCAGTCACACAAACCTATAACAGACCCTGAACAAGCAAGGCCTGTGCTTTGAAGGTTTTTTAAGTGGGGAAAGGCCTTGCACTCGACCAATGCCACTCCCTGAGCATCGCAAACACTACCCGAAAAGGAGAACTGGTCAACATCATCGGATGCTTCCGAAGCCGCAGGTTTTTTTTTCACAGTTTCCCTCTATTAGAAAGGTGTTGTGATAACAACAGGGGGTCTTTCACTCCCAGGTTAAAAAATACTATCTTCTATGAGTTCAAATCCCGCCGAGGTCAACTTTCCCTAGTACTGGGATTGATACTTCCTCTATATTTCTTTCTCATTTCTTCTCTCTCACTTTCTATCTTTCCCTGGAAGAAATATGTTGTACTCAGGCCTGGAGGGGGAGGAGCTCTGCCAGGCTTAAAATGACCGAGAAACGCCATATGCTAATACGACCCCCCTACGACTCCATCTCTATCATGAGTTACGGGACCATATCATACCATATATATATATATATATATATATATATATACGTTATTCCGGGTTGAATCGGAGGTAACCACAGTAAGTAAGGTACTCAATACATAGCAGAGTATAACAGTATATATATATATATATGTGTGTGTGTGTGTGTGTGTGTGTGTGTGTGTGTGTGTGTGTGTGTGTGTGTGTGTGTGTGTGTATCTGTGTGTGTATTCGTGTGTGTGTATATATGCGTGTGTGTGTGTGTGTCCGTGTATCTGTGTATGGTGTGTGCGTACGTATATGTACATATAGGGATGTGTGTGTGCATGCGTGTGTTTGTCTGTATGTGTACTCAATACTTCAAATATAGGTATATATATGTCCTTCCCAGCATAATCTGAGGTATACGCACACAGATAAACGCACGCACTCACACATGCCTACATATTATACATACATACACATCATACACATACACATATATATATAAAACCCGTCTTTCCTCTCTCTGAGAAATTGCAGATATTGTAACAACCCGTTAATATTCCTTTACTAAAAGACTGAACTTTTAACATTTATGATATGAGTAAGTGAGTAAGTTCGCTTTATATATAATTAGATGGGCATACATTCTGACAGCTGCAGCTTGATAGCGGCTATCTGCTCCATAGCGGTAGCTGGTGTGGGTCTGTGATTAGTTTACGGAATATACGGACGCGGGTCGGGGTCTAGCTTAGCGGGAATCATGAGTTCCAGTAAGCGGTTGGGTTACAGTATTTTCTGAGTGTTTTGTTTACGAATTAGGACAATCAACGGTCTTACATGCATGCCTACATTATATGTTCTCAGGGTGGTGGATTGGCAGTATTGGTAGAGGGTCAGACGCCATGCTTTGCAGCACAGTTACGTCCCTTTACGAACTGAGTTCAAATCCCGCCGAGGTTAACTTTGCCTTTCATCCTTACAGGGTCGATAAAATAAAGTACCAGTAATGTACTGGGTAATTGCTGGCCTTGTGCCAAAAGTAGAAACAATTATATGTTCTCACCGTTCTATATCAACTAGCACATTGGTTCGATATGTCTGCCACCTTCTCTAGCTTAAAGCTCCACCATTTTTTGGACGAAAAGGAAAATACTGCCCCATTGACCTCTTACAGCGCAAATTAGCTGATTGTGGATGTGCGTCTGTCTGTATGCCTCTCTCTCTCTCTCTCTGTGAGATAAACATAGAGAGATATAGAAACTGGGAGTGTGAACGGATAAGAAGCGAGATGACTCCAGTATTTGACAGGTAATATATTTATCTACCCACGTAAAAGAAACATACAATGTTGAGCGCGGTGGGATTTGAACTCAGAATGGAAAGAAATGGAGCAAATACTGCAACTCACTCTATCAATTCTCCCAATCGACCGCCTTCTATTATACATTTATACGCTAGAATTCGAATGTCTATTAAGTTATACCTCCCCGAACTTCTCTCTCTCTCTCTTTCTCTCTCTCCCTCTTTCTCTTTGTATAATATATATATATATATATATATATATATATATATATATATATATATATATATATATATATATATATATATATATATATATATATAACGAAGGAAATGTGGTAAGGAACCAGGTGGACCATAACGCACCAAAGTACTCAATACTTAGGGTAGTAGAGTGGGTAATAGGAACGAGTAGGACCCCGACGGCTGAGCTCAAGCCGTTTCGGCTTGAGCTCAGCCGTCGGGGTCCTACTCGTTCTTATATATATATATATATATATATATATATTTTATATATATATATATTATATACATATATATATAATATATATATACACACACACACATATATATATATATATATATATATATATATATATATATATATATATATATATATATATATTTATATATATATAATCTTTCTCAGGAGAATGTATATTATAAGCAATAAGAACATACAAAAAGAAATGAGTGAAGAGGGGGTACAATAAATAATCACGAGATACTTGAGAATCGAAAATACTTTCCCACTTGCTTATCATCGAATTATATTATTAACAATATGATACTACCGACCGCTAACGATTTTTAGTTTCATTTATAAATATGGAAGTTTACGCACGTCTGGTCAACATAGCATGGCGCTGTATCTTATGAATACGGGGAATACTGGCTACAGGCGTCTACCTAGCTAATTTGACTAACATATTTTCTTCTTCTCCTCTTCACTCATTCCTGACTGTTTGCCCCTCTCCTATCTTCCTATCTCTTTGTATATATATATATTCATACTTTACTATAATCATTACTTCTAAAGAAGTCTGTGTGTGTGTATATATGTATCTCTCTCTCTCTCTCTCTCTCTATATATATATATATATATATATATATATATATATATATATGTGTGTGTGTGTGTGTATATACACACACGCGCGAGGATAGAGATAATAAAATCAGACACCGGTAATGTGCACTCTTCTCGGATATTTCTAAACAAATTTTTTTAGAGAAATTTTGGAGAGAGAGAGATAGAGAGGGCGAGAGAGAGAGAGAAAAGGGCGAGAATGTGGTAAGCCAGATCGATAGAGTATCGGAGTAACCAGTTGAGAGGGCGCCAGTTCGTATCCTGACACCAACACTCTTCACTGCCAGTAGCCGAATCAATATATTTGTTTAAAATCGCAGAAAACATGTATATAATCCAGTGTGATATTATTCTAGCGGCTCTTTGAAATTCTTCGACACTAATATATTATATATTGTTGGTTATGGATTTATTATTAATCGATGACCAGCGGAATTTGAAACAGTACTCTACCAACTTAGATGTGGATTTTTGTAGTCTGGCGGACTTTGTAGTCCGGAGGATACTGGCTGTTTCCATTGATGAAATTCTGAGCACTTTAAGGTTTTCATATGTTAATTCTTCGATACAATAATATTGTTTTCATAGCTTTAGGCCTCTGGCTGGGATGTAGTATTACAATTACTCCTTCGCGTATGCTTCAAACGAATTTGTTGAGCAAATTGTAAACAACAAGATCGAAATCACTGGAAATCGATCTAAATCCTTATCATTATCATTATGGCGAAAGAGATTGTATGGTGGACAAGGTTGAAAGGATTGAAGACGGACACTTTCCTCTTCGGCGAATCCCTGATTAACTTTTTCAAATTTCACTTGAAAAGGAAAATCAGGGTGGAGAGACAAGTGCTGTCTTCAAATAAGTTTGTTGAAAGGTGGGTGAAAGTTGCGAGTCTGGTCCGAGTGAACGCGCCCGCTCTGAATATGCGCCTGTAGACTAAGAAGTGGAAAATTGAGAGAGGACACCTACCCTGGTGGTCAGGGTGGCCGTGGTTTTCGCCACGAGTAACCCACGGAAGTTTCCCCCCTATTGGGGAATTTTTGTTGTTTGAATTTTTTTGATATTTCTATCTTCTTGTATAACCTTTTTTACACGGTCAAAACCCAATTTGTATCGTCCTGTACCGTTCTGTGCCGTCTGTAATGTTTTTCTTCATGTTAGCCCTTGTGGCCAATTAAGAAAGCATTATTATTATTATTATTATTATTATTGTTGTTGTTATTCCTTGAATCTCAGTCATTGATGTTGGTTAACTGGAAAGTCCGTTGGAATGAATATCAAGCCACTACCTATCGGACGTATCGGAGGGTTCTTGCTGTTCCCAGCAAGCATGCCTTTTGAAGCGTTCCAAAAAGCGTGAAGGGGCCGATTTTCTTTAACCATCCCTGGAAACTTTTGGAGATAGTCCCCAGTGCGCCTATGACAATCGGGATCACTTTGACTTCATGGCAGTTCCAAATCCTTTTCACCTCCCACCTTTAGGTCCTGGTATCGGTTAATTTTCTCCCTCTCCTTCTCTTGCACTCTCGTGTCGAATGGGCAGGCCACATCCACAATCAGACACGATCTTTTTTCTTTGTCCACAACCACCAGATCAGGTCTATTGTGTTCCAGTTTCTTGTCCGTCTGTATCCTAAAATCCCATAGCACCTTCACCTGATCGTTTTCCATCACCGCCTCTGGCCTATGCTCATACCATTTCTCAGAATGTGGTAAATTGTTTACTTTGCACAGGTGCCAGTGGATCACCCTGCCCATCACATCATGTCTCCAGCCCTTATAGTGGGTCTGGGCTAGGTGTTTACACTCGGATACAATGTGAGCCACAGTCTCCTCTCTCTCTCCACAGATCCTGCACAGTGGGCTAGCCTCCTCCTTGTAAATATGGTGCTTCAACCACTTCATTTTGAGGGCCTGCTCCTGCGCAGCCATTAGCATTCCTTCTGTAGCCTTTTTGAGGTCTCCTCTTCTCAACCAGTTCCATGTCTGTGGATCTCTAAATTCAGTTTTCTCAAAGAAGGTACTATGAAGGAATTTTCCCTGAAGGCTGCTCTTTCTCCTTGATGTTATTTCCTCCTTGGACATCCCCTGGCCTACTTTCCCCTCCTTCAGTACAGTTCTGAGCATTGGCTCCTTACTATCAGTCACGTATTTGTATAGGTTGTTTTTCTCCATCTGAACACAGTCCTCTATGCTGATAAGACCTCTTCCACCCTCAGATCTCCTTAGGTAGAGTCTATCGACATCACTCCTCTTGTGGAACATGTTGTAGATAGTCAATAGCTTCCTAGTCTTCCTATCCATTTCTTTTTGTTCAGCAACATTCCATCTCAGAATTCCCGCACTGTACCTAATAATAGACACAGCTCGGGAATTTACTGCGCTTATGGCATTTCTGCTGTTCAGATGTGACTTCAATACGCTCCTTACTCTCCGAATGTATTCAGTTCTTAACAATTCCTTCATTTTTTTGTTCTTTATGCCATCAGCCTCCAGAACGCCCAAATACTTGTATCCTTCCTCAGAATCAATTTCCTTTATCATCTCACCTGTTGGTATCTGGATTCCGTTACTTCTGCTCAACCTACCCCTCCTCATCACAATGACTCCACATTTACTAATACCAAACTGCATACATATATCACTGCTGAAAATACGGACAGTGCCAACAAGCACATCCAACTCCTTCTCACTCTTCCCGAAGAGCTTAAGATCGTCCATGAAGAGGAGGTGATTGATGGTAAGCTCTCCCTTTCCCAACTTGTATCCTGCTCTCACTTTTCGCAGCATAATGGTCAAGGGCATCAGGGCAAGGACAAACAATAAAGGGGACAGGCTATCTCCCTGGAAGATACCTCTCTTGATCTTCACGCTTCCCAAGGATTCTCCAGTTGATGTCAACTCTGTCTCCCAGGACCTCATACTCATGCCCATCAACTGTCTGATGTTATCTGCCACCTTGAAGATCTCCAGGCTTTTGGTGATCCAAGAATGAGGCACCATGTCAAATGCCTTTCTGTAGTCTATCCATCCCATGGCAAGATCAGTGTGTCTCCTCCTGCAATTCCCCATTACCATCTTATCAATAAGTAACTGGTCCTTTGTACCACGTGACTTCTTTCAGCATCCTTTCTGTTCGTCCGGTAACAAGTTGTTTGTGTGGAGGTGATGGTAGATTTCCTCAGACACAATGCTTGTCAACAGTTTCCACATTACGGACAGACATGTGATAGGTCTATAGTTGGTAACATCATTACCCTTGATTCGGTCTTTCCTTATCAGAACTGTGGTACCTTTTGTCAACCACTCTGGCACCTCACCCGACACCAAGCAGTCATTGAACATGGCCGTCAGCTTCGGGTGGAGGGATGTTAAATTTTTAATCCAATACCCCTGCACACCATCTGGGCCTGGTGATTTCCAGTTGGTTAGTTTTTTGGCCTGCCCCTTAAGAGTTTCAACTGTGATACTCAAATCAGTTTGTTGGTGTGCCTGCTCACCGATCTCCCTCTGTACTGTCTCAATCCACCCTGCCTGGTCATTATGTCTAACATCCTGCTCCCATATTCCTCTCCAGAATGTTTTAGTTTGTTCCGCCCCAGGGATCAAGTCGTTGCCTCTTTCTTTCCCCTCAAGCTGTCCAAACAGCATCTTCTGGTTGTTGTCGAACATGCGGTTCTGTTTATACTGACTGACTCTGTTCTCGTATCACCTGATTTTTGCACTCTTTGCTACAATGCGTTGCTTCAGTTCCTCTATGATAATATTTAGCTTTTTCCTCCTAGTTTTGTACTTTATTTCCAGTCTATTTTTAGTGCCTATGTTTTTTAGTGTCCCATTCAGTAGTGACTCAAGCTTTCCTATGTCATTTCTCATTTCCTTGATTTGACCACTCAGTCGTTTCTTCCACCAAGGCTCTGCTCTTTCTTGTCTGTTGTTTCCTCTCGCTTTTATACCAAGTAGTTTCCTCACCGTATTTGCTGTTGCTTTGAGGATATTGTTGCACTGGTGAAGGCTCCTCGCCTAAAGGTATGGGATGACTTTGTTTACCTTAGCTGTTGTTTCTTTTAACTTTTTCCTGTCTACAAATCTTAGGTTCATAGGTCTTCCACTATCATTGTTCAATTCATCTACCACTAAATTTAGGATGTCAACCGAATCTTGTCCTAGCCCGTCAGCATTCATCTCCTCAGTGGCCGTATCTCTGTTCCAGGTATTATTTATCTCAGTATTCAGATCATTGTCTGCTTCGGGTGGTTCCTCCGTTCTCTCGACCTCTTCACCTTCATTTCCCACTGACTCGTTTGTCTGGCATACTACACCCTCCATCTCCAAGCTATTCTCTCTGCTCAGTTCCTCCAGTTCCAGCTCGCTTACCCACCCATTAGTTCTTATTACCCGAGCCTGCTCGGCCAATTTTTGTTCATCTAATTTAAATAGACCAATCTCGTTCCAGATGTTATGCATCCGTCTCCTATAGCCCCTCTCCTTGGAGTTACTTTTCAGGTAACATTGCATAACAGTTCTATTCAATTCTTTCGTCCAGTTGGTTCTGGCCCCTTTCCTTCTTCTTCTTCCTCCAACATCAGCAGTATTTGGTTGACAGTCAGGTTCCTGCTGCTGAGCCAGGGAGCACCTGTTGGGTGAGAGTCTGTCACATGACGTTCTAGTCTCCATTTCACCGTTATTCGAACTGTTTAGGTTCGATATTTAAACACTCTTATCGAGGATTATTATTATTATTACAGTTGCATTTATCTTGCTTTATGTTCATACGAGTTATCACCAAGTCACAACCAGTGACCTCAAGAGACACCAAGGTCCGCCATGTTCAAGAAAGAACATACATACTCACACATGCATCTTTAGTGTTTAGACTTGTGATGTACTTATATTGACAGAATCTTCCTTAGTATATGGGCAGTTCCCATTAGTACTATCTTTTGTATTTCTCCTATACGCGGGTTTCCTGGGATTTGCGATAAGTAATCATTAGACCCATTAGGTATCATTCCCAGAGCGCCCACAACCACTGGTATTGTTTTAGTTCTCAATTTCCACATTTTTCCAATTTCTATCTCCAGGTCCTTATACTTGCTCAATTTTTAAAATGTTTTTATAGATACATTCTTGTCTATTTGAACGGACATATCAATTAGCAGGCAAACCCTCTTTTTAAAGTCCTTCAATATTATATCAGGTCTATTTGCATCTATTTTTCGGTCTGTTTGGATGCTAAAGTTCCACAAGATTGAGATGTGATCTTTTTCAAGTATGGGAGGTGGTTGATGCTCCCACCAATTCTTTTGATGGGGCAGGTCAAAATGCTAACACATTATCCAATGTATGTATTGTGCAGCTCTGTCATGCCTGTTTAGGTATTCGGTTGGAGCTGCACATTGAAATTATATGTTGGCTTGGTAATTTTTTGTTGGCAGACACTGATCTTGTGCTGATATAATCAGTCCTTTAGTCTCCAATTTCAGTCCAGAGGATGCCAACCACTGATGGGTTAAAGTTTTGTCAACATCAGGATTGTTAGCTCGTTCTGGGTATTTTCCATACAGAGGCTTTTCTTGCCCTTTCTTAGCCAGTTTCTGTAGCAGTTCTTTCTTTGCAGTTACTTTTACCTGCTTTGCTTTTTCTGTGTTTTCCATTTCAGCAGTAAATGGGACTTCTGAAATTTGTAGTCCATTACTGTATCTTTGTGCATCTTTTGTAATGGAATATGATCTTTTGATGCTTTCGTGTTTCAAAACGAGTTTGATCATCCAATCATGTGATTCCCTTAGATATGTAGATAATCCAATTGTCGCAGTTTTCAACGCAATGTCTAACTGGATTAACCCACGTCCTCCTTCTTTCCTAGGGAGATATATTCTATCTATATCTGCCTTAGGGTGATGCATTCTGTGCATGGTTAAGAATTTTCTAATTTTTGTATCGAGCCTACGGATCTCTGTGCTTGACCAGTTGATGACATTGTAACTGTAGGTTACTACTGGTATGGCAAGCGTGTTTATGGCATCGATCCTATTCAATGCATTCAATTCCGTTCTTAAGATTGCTCTTACTCTGCGGTAACATTCCTTCCTTATCCTTTCCTTTATTATTATTATTATTATTATTATTATTATTATTATTATTATTATGATGATGATGATGATCATCATCATCATCATTATTATTATTGTTCTTTGAGTTTCAGTCATTGATGTTAGTTAACTGGAAAGTTTGTTGAAAAGAATATCAAGCCACTACCTGCAGCCTCAGATATTCAGGACGTATCGGAGGGTTCTTGCTGTTCCCAGCAAGCATGCCTTTTGAAGCGTTCCAAAAAGCGTGAAGGGGCCGATTTTCTTTAACCATCCCTGGAAACTTTTTGAGATAGTCCCCAGTGCGCCTATGACAATCGGGATCACTTTGACTTCATGGCAGTTCCAAATCCTTTTCACCTCCCACCTTTAGGTCCTGGTATCGGTTAATTTTCTCCCTCTCCTTCTCTTGCACTCTCGTGTCGAATGGGCAGGCCACACCCACAATCAGACACGATCTTTTTTCTTTGTCCACAACCACCAGATCAGGTCTATTGTGTTCCAGTTTCTTGTCCGTCTGTATCCTAAAATCCCACAGCACCTTCACCTGATCGTTTTCTATCACCGACTCTGGCTTATGCTCATACCACTTCTCAGAATGTGGTAAATTGTTTACTTTGCATAGGTGCCAGTGGATAACCCTGCCCATCACATCATGTCTCCAGCCTTTATAGTGAGTCTGGGCTAGGTGTTTACACTCGGATACAATGTGAGCCACAGTCTCCTCTCTCTCTCTCCACAGATCCTGCACAGTGGGCTAGCCTCCCCCTTGTAAATATGGTGTTTCAACCACTTCGTTTTGAGGGCCTGCTTTTGCGCAGCCATTAGCATTCCTTCTGTAGCCTTTTTGAGGTCTTCTCTTTTCAACCAGTTCCATGTCTGTGGATCTCTGAATTCAGTTTTCTCAAAGAAGGTACTATGAAGGGATTTTTCATGAAGGCTGCTCTTTCTCCTTGTTTTATTATTATTATTATTATTATTATTATTATTATTGGCGACCTACGTAGGAAATCGTATTATCGTGAGCTCCGCAAAGGTTTGTTGTTTTCAGTTGTTTCAAATTGCCAGTTATGGAAAATGTTTGTTGTTAAGTGTTTATAAGTTCACATATATTGCTTTCTGAAAAGGACACTAAAAAATTTGGGGCTTTGAGCCCAAAATTTAAACTTTTATAATTATCAAACAAAAACTTTCTTTGAAAAAAAAAAAACATAGACGGCACTCAGCCACACAAAGCTGACAGCCTTCCTCACAAACTAACACCTCACACCAATACCCCCATTGTAAATATTACTGCGGTTGCCAACACTAAAAATATAAGCAGTGGCAATAATTTAAATTTGTCACATGCAGACATTCATTTCCGCCATTACCAATAACTGCAGGTAGTAAAGACGCCAGCCCCACCACCACCATACCAACAACAGCAAAAAAAAAAAAATTATTATCTCGTGACATCGAAATGGATTCACCCAGAATCAACTTTTCCACGCCGAACACCATTGACACCACCACCACAACTGAAACTAAAAATAACAATAACAAAACTAACAATAACAACAACGTCAACACCAACGCAAAACGAAATGTGTCATTTGCCAAAGCAGCCAAGAAAAGCGAAATAATCGAGGTAAGCCAGGATGAATTAAATGAAGCCAAGAGAATGGTAAAAAAAGATGGGCACAGGGTCAGCCCCCCCCTCCATCTAATAAAATGGAGCATCGGCGCCTATGCACCGTGTCATATGGGACGATAAGCACAAAATCACGCCGAGTGGAACGGGCATCCGAGTCCCAGATACAAAGATCTTTGGGACATGTGTGGGCGAAAAAAACCCACATCAACGTGGGCAGAAATATGGAATCGTGGACGCGTTCTTTGGAACCCCACAGGAAGCCAGAGAGCACTCCATGGCCCCATTAAGAAGTGACGAGTTCACACTCGTCCCAAGCTATTGTGGTCAGAGACTCATGAAGATCAGGGTGACCCACGCTCCGCCAGCCATCGAAATTCCCTGGCTAATGGCTGCCGTCCTCGCCGGCATCGAAGCCAACACGAAAATAATTGAGGTAACAAAAGAAAAGCAGGAGAACTGGTCGGATCTGGGATGGAGCTCCTGATCCAAGCGGACCAAAAAAACATTGAGGAAATTCCAGAGGTGATAAACCTCAATGACGGCAGCCACCTCACCGTAATCGTTGAGGGTAGAAGGCATAGGTGTGTCGTTTGTGGCGATGGAACCCACCTAAAGGCTTTCTGCTCTCAAGCTAAAAAGTTGAGGCCACTTCTCTTACCCACCCCAGAGATTCAACCATCAACACCACCAGTAGCAGAAATGTCAGCAACAACTGTAGCAGCAACAACAGAAGCAACTGTAGCAGCAACAACCCCAGCAGCAGTAGCAAAACCAACACCACCACCCATCGCGCCAGAATTAGCACCAGCGCCTGCACCATCCACCACGCCACAACCAAAACAAACGCCTGTGGAGGATTTTCCACTCCCGAACTATCCCAACTGGAGACAGATTGTGACGAGGAGGAGTGGGAAATGGTATCAGGAAAAAAGAAAGAGAAAAAAAGAACCCCAAAAAGAAAAAAATCCTCTTCCTTCGCCCTCCAAAAACAAAATGCAGGGGGAAACAAATAAGCAAACAAACAAAAAAGTTAACACAGCTGTGCTACCACCCACACCAGCATCACCAACCCCATCACCACAAACACCAACACCATCACCATCATTAACCCCACAACCACCATCACTAACACCACAAAAATCACCAAAAAGTGAAACAGAAACAAACCCACAACAAACGCAAACAAAACAAAACAACCAAAACGATACACATTACACAACATTAAATTTGAACAACAACCAATTATTACACTACATCTAACACAACACCAGCATCACAGAAAAAGACTACACAATACCCCCAAAATTAACACCACCTCCACACATACAAATCACTCGTATCACACAGAAAACGTACACGACACTAAAACAAAAGGAGGTCACAAGCAGTGAGAAGGGTGGAGAAACCATCCCTCCTCGACGAGAAGTGAGGTAAGTGGTCTTTCCCATCTTTTTCCACTCCTTTTCAACATGACCTCACTCAGAATATGCAGCATAAATCGCATAGGGTCATCCAGATCATATCTAGATAGAGTATTTTGTAGGGAAATAGATAGGTCTAGCATAGGCTGTCCACAATTCAAGATATTCAGCAACACGGACCACAAATTCGTGATCTGTGTGCTTGAGTTAGATCGGCTTCATAGACGAGGACCCGGCTAAACGCAATAGAGAAAAATAGAGCAGAGGGAGAACTAGTTAGAAAATTAGACGAGGCGTTTAGCAAAGGCATCGCGACCGACGTACTTGCGGCGAAATTGGTCCTTGACCAATTCTTCAATGCAAAGCACGAAGGCTGCGTTGTCAGAGCTAGGGTGCCTGCTCTCAGACACGAGGGGACGAAAGCCGTTCAATGGGCCCGAGTGGCGGAGGCGCGTCGTGGCAACAAAGCCACGATCCGGTCTTTGGTGGACCACGACGGGCGCATGCTACTCGATCCCGGGAAAATGTGTGAAGCTTTTCAGCGACACTTCGCACAGCTGTTCGGGGGCAGCGGCGGGCTAGATCGAGGGATCGACTTTAGCAGCTCTCGGCCACTGAGGCGGAGTGTTGCGAAAAGCCGATAACAGCCGCTGAAGTACGGAAGGCAATGACTGGCTGCACAAGGGGTAAATCGCCTGGTTCGGATGGTCTCCCCTATGAACTTTACGTACAGATGCTAGACTTGTTCGGAGGCCTCTTGGCGAACGTCTACTGCAACTGGCAACAGAACAGGAGAATTCGCTGAGGAGCTATGGCGCTGCTGAGAAAGGATCCTAACAAGGGGGATAACATAGATAATTTCAGGCCCATAACTCTGCTAAACACAGAGTTCAAGATTTTGGCCAAGGTGCTAGCAAAGAGGTTGGCGCTTGTCGTTGGTGGTCCGCTGGGCGAGGCGCATACATGCGCCATTCCCGACGGATCCATCCACGACAACCTCCACCTCATGCGATACATTGTAGAGAGGGTAGCTAGGGAACCTGGCACGGGTGGGTTCTTGATCAATTTAGATCAATCGAAAGCTTTCGATAGGGTCGACCATCGTTACCTAGCGGCAGTCCTGAGGGTGGCTGGCTTTGGGCCCGTCTTCAGAGGCTGGATCGCTGCCATGCACAGCGAATTCTGCTCTGTGGTGAGAGTGAACGGTGACCTTTCGGAACCGTTCAACATCATGCGCTCGGTCCGCCAAGGATGTCCCCTCTCGTCCCTCTTGTACGTATTGACTCTCCAGCCATTACTGCACAAACTGGAGACATTGAGGGGGGGTCCTGCGCGAACTAGGATGCGGAAGATCCGTGTCAGCATATGCGGACGATGTCACCGTAGTGGTGTCGAACGCCAAACACATCGAGGCGATCGGCACTACACTAAGAGAATACGAAGCGGTGACAGGAGCAATGATCAACCAGGAAAAGTCAGTGGGCCTGCAGCTCGGCACCTGGAGAGGGAGGGCCATGCCGTCCAACAGCGTCGTCGGGCGCTGGACGGACGGACCGGTTAAATTGCTAGGGGTCTGGTTCGGTCCGGACCTCCAGACGGACAAAAACTGGGACGAGGTGACGAGCAGGGTGGCTTCTCTCACCCAGAAATGGGCGGAGAGGAAGCTATCCCTGATAGGTCGAGCGGAGGTGGCTAACGCGTACATCGCGTCCATCATCTACTACCGCCTGACCGTCGTACCTTGTCCTGACTGCGCTGGAGCGTTTGCTCTTTCGCTTTTCGTGGAAGGGACGCGCTCCGATGGTCAGGCGGTCCATCTTCTGTCAACACCCGCTACGTGGAGGGCTGGGCATGCCGTGGCTGATGATGCGCAGACATGCGCTCAGGCTACGACATCTCCACCTCTTCCTCGACGGTGATCAGGTGTGGTCGCCGTTTGCTAGACACGTCTTTCCCCAGCTCGTCTCCTTGACGGAGCTGCAGTCCTGGGTCAAGCGAAGACCGAGAGGGAGCGCTTGGAGACTGGAATGTCTTCAGGCGCTCACAGCCCTTGACCAATCGGGCAATGTGATCGGTGGAAACTCCACCTCGGCGTTCTATAGAGGATTAGTGGAGGGGAAGAGCGACGACGTTTTTGGGGAAACTCTAGGCGTCGACGAAAATCAACTAGCCAATCTCTTCGGAAGAACTTTCGGGCCGGGACCTATGGACAACTTCCAGAAATCTCTGGCCTGGCAGTGCTACCGAGGAGCCTTGCCAGTTCGGGATAAACTCTACAGGCATGGAGGTGCCGTCAGCCGGGCATGTCCGAGATGCGCCTAGGTCGACGAAACCGTCCTGCACGAACTCGTCCAGTGTCCGAAAATTGCTGACTTGTGGGTTTATGTCGAACACCTGCTGTCGCGTGTAGGACGGATCCGGCTATCATCTGAGTCCACCGTGAGGATTGCTCCGCCCTCTTCCTTTAGCCGGGAACGGCAGACAGTTTTTATCTGGTGGCCATGGCGAAAGAGATAGTATGGTGGACACGTTTGAAAGGGCTGAAGACGAGCACTTACCTCTTCGGTGATGCCCTGATTAACTTTTTCAAATTTCATTTGAAAAGGAAAATCAGGGTAGAGAGGGAAGTGCTCTCTTCCCAGCATTTTGTTGAAAGATGGGTGAGAGAAGCAAGAATGGCCCGAGTGAATGGGCCTACTCTGAGTACGTATCTGTAAATTAAAGGTGGAAAACTGGGAGAGGGCACTTGCCTTGGTGGTCAGGGTCACTGTGGCCTTTTACTGGGCTTTCTCCACAAATGTCCCTCCGAAGTCTCCCTCCTATTGGGGAATTTTTCATTGTTATTTTTTGTTACACCCTCTGTTTTTTTTTGTTTTTTTTACACGCAGAAATGCCCATTTGTACCGTCCTGTATTGTCCTGCACTGTCCTTAATGTCTACTTTATGTAAACCCTTGTGGTTAATAAAGAAATCATTATTATTATTATTATTATTATTATTATTATTATTATTATTATTATTATTATATATACAGTATATAATTACTAGCCATGGATGAAACCAATGAGAAAGATCCACCTCCCGAAAAGCAACTATGTCTTTCTGAAATCACACGCAGACACACAGACACACAGACACACAAAAAAAACAACACCACTCACAATTGTGATTGATGTGGTACCATATATCTAGCTTTGGTCAAGGCGCCCATGTAGTCTCAAACACCAGTCACGAACACTCACGAGCTTCTCACTTTTGACTCTGCAAAC
Source organism: Eledone cirrhosa (assembly GCA_964016885.1). Classification (NCBI taxonomy): domain Eukaryota; kingdom Metazoa; phylum Mollusca; class Cephalopoda; order Octopoda; family Eledonidae; genus Eledone; species Eledone cirrhosa. The sequence goes on along the minus strand of OZ024740.1, from coordinate 138,756,949 downwards.
TATCCAGGATGTGGCAGTGAGGGAAGGCTGCATCAACACTGTATCGGTACACTCTTTATTGACTGTGAAAGAGTTAAAAGGCAAAGTCGACCTTAGCTGGATTTGATCATAAAGGGTAGAGAAAAAGAACAAGTATCGAAACACATTCTGTTTGACGTCCTAACGACTTATGACCCCACAGGAGAGAGAGAGAGAGAGAGAGAGAGAGAGAGAGAGAGAGAGAGAGAGAGAGAGAGAGAGAGAGAGAGAGAGAGAGAGAAAGAGAGAGAGAGAGACGAACGTCACATTGGAAAATGTAATACTAAATACAATATATTTATATAAAAGATGGTATGGTCATGGCTGAACCACCTTTCATCGGGTTACTTTATTATGACTGATCAGAGGTTTATCAAAAATAAAATACCTACAATCATTCAAAGAATACTTCGTGAGAAGCTTCTAACTCACCCTTATCTATATTTTTGCTTATCCATGTCCAAGTGTATTCTTGGTGTATATAAATGTAACGAAAGACGGGAAAATGTTAAATAAATACCGTTGACTAACCTTGCCAAAATTCTTCCTTTCATCATATATTCCTCAACATGAATACAAAATACTGTGTTGCAAAGTTTCCCTTCATCGCCGTCAATTTATTTATCCTCCAAACACTTGTTTATTATGTTATGGCAAAACCTAGAAGCAATAACGCTTCCTCTTCTACTAAACACACCTCTATGCGAATGATAGTCATATATTAAACGAACTAGACGCTATGAGTGTATTATATATGCAAATTAATCTTTAAACAGTGGGTTTGTAAGCAGTGATTTGTGGTCAGATAAAGAGGGTACACAATTGCCAATGAAATTCCAACATATATCTATATATCTCTACCTAGCTCTCTCTCTCTCTCTCTCTCTCTCTCTCTCTCTCTCTCTCTCTCTCTCTCTCTCTTTATATATATATATATATTCATTCTGTCCTTACCATAACTGAAGTCCGACGAGCTTTTGATTCCAGAGTCGAGCCCGATCGATACAGATCGAACCTTGAACTGATCAATCGCGAAACGCGCGTCACATCTCAATAAATGTAATGAAGATTTAACACGTCGTCTTTTTTAATTAATAAATATATATATATGTGTGTGTGTGTGTGTGTGTGTGTGTGTGTGTGTGTGTGTGTCTGTGTGTGTGTGTGTGTGTGCGTGCGTGCGTGCGCGCACGTGTGTGTGTGTGTGTGTGTATAAACATTGTTGTATATTTCATATTATGTTCTTTGCTCATTCACGATTTATGTATATTCGTAAATAAATTGTTTTACATTAGCTATTGTACTAAATTGTTTTACATTAGCTATTGTACTAAATTGTTTTACATTAGCTATTGTACTAAATTGTTTTACATTAGCTATTGTACTAAATTGTCTTACATTAGCTATTGTACTAAATTGTTTTAGATTAGCTATTGTACTAAATTGTGTTACATTAGCTATTGTACTAAATTGTTTCACATTAGCTATTGTACTAAATTGTTTTACATTAGCTATTGTCCTAAATTGTTTTACATTAGCTATTGTACTAAATTGTTTTACATTAGCTATTGTCCTAAATTGTTTTCTATTCGTTGTCGTCCTTGTGGCAAATATAAAAATCATCATCATTATTATTACATGATTATTTTAAATATTCCTTTCTTCTTCTTTTCATAGGTAAGTGGTTATTTAAGACAATTTGCTTTCGGCAAAAAGGATAAGAAAAGAAAATGGCAAAGATTGGTCTTTGTTTGCAGGTATTTTTGCAATTATTCATTTTGATGTATTTATTTACACGCATATATAGGTAACATACACACACGCCTGTTATATATTTGTATATGCACACGTTTATTTATCGACATACATTCATGCATACATACACACATAATACTTATATACATTCATATATATATAACAAAGGAATTGTGGTAAGGAACCAGATGGACCATAACGCACGTCGGGGTCATACTTTTCCCTATATATATATATCATCTTCATCATCATCATCATCATCATCATCGTTTAACGTCCATATTCCACGCTTGCATGGGTTTGGACGGGGGTTTTCCCACTTGAGGCAAGAGTGGTTGTCTTGCTCGCATAGGACTGCCTGGCGGGCTTTCTACGGCTGAATGCCCTTCCTAACACCAACCACATTTACCGTGTGGAACTGGGAGGTTTTTACTGTGTTGCCTACACGGCCACATTACAGCGTGGACTGTGTGTTTTTTTGTCGTGACACCTACACGACCTCATTTGTTTCGGGCTGGATGTTGTGGCACCAACATAACTTTACATTGAAGGGGTGGTGTGGATGGGGTGGGGGTAGTGGGACGGGGGTATATTTTGTTAGAGGTGCCTACTGACTGTAGTAGGTTTCACTTTGTACTTAGGTAAGGCGGGTCTTCTCTATTACTGTGTAGCGCCAAAGATCTCGGTCCAGTGACATTGTCTTGGAGAGGTGTAAGTGTGTGAGGTCGGAATTTATCAAGTCGTCCCAGGTTTTTCTGGGTCTGCCTACTCCGTGGCTACCGCCTATTTTTATTGCCCTGCACTTTTTTATACAGCTGTCGTCTTTCATGCGCATCACGTGACCATACCAACGTAGTCTTCTCTCGAGTAAACAACATCTGATCCTCTCTTATTTCTAATTTCTCCCTTAGTACGTTTATGCTTTGCCGTTCACGTATGTTACTATTACACATCCAGCGGAGCATGCAAGCTTCGTTTCTCTCCAGTCTGCGTATATCCTCTGCACACAATGCCCAGGTCTCACTGCCATGTAACATTGCTGTTCGTATGCAGGCATCATACAGCCTGCCTTTCATTTTTAGAGAGAACCCTTTAGCGGCCAATAGTGGTATAAGCTCTCTGAACTTTTTCCATCCCGTTCTGACACTAGCTACTGTACTTTCAGAGCACCCCCCCCCCCCCACTGCTGATTTTATCACCCAGGTAACGGAAGCTGTCCACTTTCTATAGAACCATCTGTGCAATGGAATGAGTTAGTATTCTGTGGGCACTTGCTGCTACTTATTGCACCAGAGCACCGGCCACATATAAAATCTATATTCTTAGATAGTTTACCTGTGATCCCACTACATCTTTTATGTACCCATACTTTGCATTTGGGACATAAAATGGAGTTTATACCTACTCCTTTCCTACACACTGAGCATGGCCATTTCCCAGATGGGACCGGTGCCCTATTTTCCTTCATACAAACTAGAACTTTAGTCTTAGACAAGTTAACTTTAAGGCCTTTTGATTCTAGGCCATGCTTCCATGTTTGGAATTTCTTCTCTAGTTCAGCTATGAGCGTTAGATCATCTGCATATAGGAGTTCCCATGGGCAGCCGGTCTTGAACTCCTCTGTTATAGCCTGAAGGGCAATAATAAATAGTAGGGGGCTAAGGACGGAGCCCTGATGAACACCAACTTTTACGCTAAACTCTTCACTATATTCGTTGTTAATTCTAACCTTGCTGGCTGTTTCTTTATACATGGCTTGTATAGCTCTCACAAGCCATTCATCAACACCTAGTTTTCTAAGGGCCACCAGATAATGAAGCGGGGTACTCTGTCAAAGGCTTTCTCCAAGTCAACAAAAGCTAAGTATAGGGGTTTACTTTTAGCTAGGTACTTCTCCTGTAGTTGTCGTACAATGAAAAGAGCGTCTGTGGTACTTTTACCTGACACAAACCCGAACTGCATTTCGTCTAGATCAATTCGCTCTCTGATTAGTTGCGCTATTACTTTTTCTGTGACCTCCATGACCTGGTCAATTAATTTAATGCCTCTATAGTTTCCCCTATCTAGGGCATCACCTTTACCCTTGTAGCAGTTAATGATGATGCTGCTGCGCCAGTCCTTCGGAACGACCCCATTCTGTATGACTTGGTTTACTATCCGGGTGACCATAGTGTGTCCCACCGTTCCAGATGCTTTCAGCATTTCGGCAACTATTTCCGAAGGCCCGGCCGTCTTGCCTGTCTTCATGTCTTTGATCGCCTTACTTATTATACTACCTTCAACTTGCACTGCTGGTCCCTCTATTGGGTCGATGTGGGGGAGACTGTCTTTCTCCCAATTATTCTCCTCATTTAGTAGCCTTTCGTAGTGACACTTCCAAGCTACCTTCTTATCAGCGTCAGTGATGCCAAGTACACCATCATCATTTAGGACGCACTTCTCCCCGACAATATCACTGTTTTCCTTGACACAATGCCTAGCAATCCTGAACACCTCACGTTTTTGGTCCTCGCGTTGTAGAACATGCTTGAACTTTCTTTCCTCTGCTTCCCTTCTTGCGAAGTACACTTGTCTCCTAGCTTCCCTCCTGGCCACTTGATAGTCTTCTCTACTTCCCCCATCCCGCCATGCTTTCTAAGCCTGCTTTTTGGCCTTTATTTAACTCTCCACCTTACTGTTCCACCACCAAGTTACTCTCCTCCTGTCTATTGGCCTGCTCCAGGTTTCATCTGCCGCCTTCAGCAGGTTTGCTTTCAGGAATTCCCACTGTTCCTCTATATTGTCCGACTCTAATTGCTCTTCCTTACTATCAAAAGCATCAAGTAATATGCTTTTAAATTTATGACTGGCTGTGGGGTCCTTTAATTTCCATATTTTTCTCCTGAGGATAGTCCTCTTCTGTTGTCGAATACGTCTCGTCCTGACTATGAGGTTGCTGATTATGAGTCTATGTTGAGACGTGCATTCTTCATGGGGAAGGGATTTAGTGTTTACAACAGACACTCCGTCATGTCTCCTGGTAAGGATATAATCTACCTGGCTTGTGTGTTCCCCCGATCTATAGGTGGTCAGGTGATTGTCTCGTTTTTTGAAGTTAGTGTTACAGATAGTTAGGTTATTTGCGTCACAGAATTCCAGGATTCTGGAGCCTTCCTCATTTCTAGTACCAAACCCATAGCCTCCATGGATTCCGTCATAGCCGTCACAATGTTGTCCAACGTGACCATTTAGGTCGCCTACAATAATTATATAGTCACTGTCGGTTATTTGGGAGGTAGTGAGCATCAGTGTCTCATAGAATCTGTCTTTTATAGTGCTGGACAGTCCGGATTGGGGTGCGTACGCAGATATTACTGTCACCGTAGTTCTATTGAGGACAAGTCTTATTTTAATTATTCTGTCGTTCACTCTATTTACGTCTATTCTCTTATCTGCCCACTTTTCTGCTACCATGATTCCTACTCCACTCAGCCCATTGTCACTTCCACCCAGAAAAGCTTATAGCATCGTTCTTTACCCACGATGAATCTAGCAGACCCACCCCTCCACCTGGTCTCTTGAATACAACAAACATCGACCTCCTTACGTTCAAGCATTTCTACAACCTCGTTAGAGCGACCCTTTAAGGTGCCTACATTCATGGTACCAACTCTGAAGTTTTCGATTGCGTTTGGAGGGTGGGAGCGGCGGGGCGCGGGGGATGGGGTTATGTTAGCCATCCGCGGCCGAAACAAAGAGGAGGCCTGCTTGCATTCTCGTCCACGAGGTGAATTTGTCTTTATATTTGGCATTGTCACTGAGCGTCCAGATTTTTCTTTTCAACTCTCCAGAAATTCTGTAGTCCATCCATCATATCGAAAGGCAACCAGGTAAGCGATAGTATAGGCCTCTGAATTATGATTGGTCCACGTTATAATGGTGTTGCGTGGGGGCGGGTGGGAGGGATATAGGGTAGTTAGCGAGAATGTAGGGTTTAAATAAGATCCCCGTATTTGGGGCATAGTTTAACAAGCATCAAACAAAAATACAAGATTTGTTTTAGAAAATACGACAGAGTATCGAGTAGAAAGGCAAAGATTGGATTCGGGGAAAAAATGATAGAGAATGACGAATGGACTAAGGAATTAAAATGGAGAGAAGAATGAAGACATATTTGTACGTTACATTATACCATGAAAGCAGCCATCCGGAGTAGAATTGGTGGCGGTTCTGATTTTTTCGTACTTGTAGGGTTTATCTTATATATGGAGATAGAGAGAGAGAGAGGGGGGGGGGGGGGGGGGGGGTGAACCAGCATGATGTAGGGGGGGGGGGGGGAAGAAGATAGGAGGGAGCAGAGGTTAAGAGTTTAAATGCAGTCCTCGAAATTTGGGGCATAATTTAGCCAGCAAAACAAAATATATTTAAAAATATATAAGAAGGAGTTTTGTTTTGAAAATACGACAGAATTAAGGTTAGGGTAGTTAGCGAGAATGTAGGGTTTAAATAAGATCCCCGTATTTTGGGCATAGTTTAACAAGCATAAAACAAAAATACAAGATATATATATATATATATATATGTGTGTGTGTATGTGTGTGTGTATTTATTTATGTATGTATATAAATAAATACATATATATACACAAACATACATAAATATATACACACACACACACACACACATTCACACACACACATACACATATATATATATATATATATATATATATATATATATATATATATATATATATATATATATATATATAGGGAAAAGTATGACCCCGACGTGCGTTATGATCCATCTGGTTCCTTACCACAATTCCTTTGTTATATATATATATATATATATATATATATATATATGAATGTATATAAGTATTATGTGTGTATGTATGTATGAATGTATATATATATATATATAACTCATAGGCATAAATTTAGCTCTAAAATCTTCATATTTACAATTATCCATTTACCAACTGATTTACCAACAGAATACTGATAAGAAGTATATATGTATATATACTCTCTCTCTCTCTCTCTCTCTCTCTCTCTCTCTCTCTATATATATATATATATATATATATATATATATATATATAGAGAGAGAGAGAGAGAGAGAGTATATATACATATATACTTCTTATCAGTATTCTGTTGGTAAATCAGTTGGTAAATGGAAAATTGTAAATATGAAGATTTTAGAGCTAAATTTATGCCTATGAGTTTGCCAAATTGTTATACGATGTTGATTGATACTTTAGTGTTGGATAACCTATATAAAGAAATAAGAACGCGCACACACTCACACCGGGTCGTACTTAACGAGCCATAACTCATCACTGGCGATGAGTCCCCAGTAAGACTGGTTCAGTTTCATGACACTCCAGAAGGTCCTGGCACACCCGCATGTCCCGCTCCTGCTCATCGTCCAGCAGTTTCGGCACCATCAAGAGACATAGCTATTTACACCTGTATGATTACATATATTAACATATTGTATACAAAGTGTAGTAAATATTGTTTTAGGAACCATCTCCCACCGTTTGAGTTTTATTTGCATTTTATTTCGAGCGGTATATTCTCCACTCGTTTTCCGGTGCCTTTATTTTTTCGCCGCGATTTGAGCTCAGAACGCAAAGGGACGTAACTTTACGTCACTAAACATTTTGTTCGGTAGAGCGTCGGACAACATGCTTGTTGGCATAGATTTATGGCCCGTTACGTTCTGAGTTCAAATCCCGCCGATGTTAGCTTTGCTTTTCATCCTTACAGGGTCGATAAAATAAAGCACCAGTAATGCACTGGTGTCGATTCAAACGATTTTTCCCCTCCCCTTCAAATTGCTGGCCTTGTGCCTAATGTAGGAACAATTATTTTATAAAGTTGCTTGCATTTTCTTTTTGCCTCAAGAATAAGAGAAATGTTGAAACCATGTTAGTTGTATTGTCTAGAGCCAACCTTACTGCGCGGATTCCCATTCCCACACTTGAAAAAGATAGACATTTGGGGAATAATAGCATAAGACATAACGTGTGGTTAATTCAGCGATGAAACTTTACTTTATCACTAACTCCTTGCATCAGCAGTAACGAGGGAATGGCAAGTTAGCTATGGTGCTGGATTGCCATCTGGTTGGTTACATGTTCAAATCCAGTTTTGTCATTTCGTTTTATTTCTGAACAGAACCCCCTACGTGCTGCGTCATTTCACTAGGCTGTTTGAAATAAGTAAATAAAAAACCCTGACTAAGGTCTATCAGCAGTCTGGTCTTGTCTTACTATTTAATGCGGTCTCCTGTTCTGACAACCTATTGGCTGCGGTGATGACTGGTGTGCATCATGTTAATTTAACGAACAGGCAGTTTCATTGATCGACTAACGGGAACAATCGTCGTTGAAATCGACGAAGGTCCATTTACCATTTACTGTGATGAATAATACTTCTTCTACTGCCTTGCAAATTCATAAACCATCTTGGTTAAATTATAGATAATTAGCGAAAGCATAAGGAAACGTATACCTTTTTTTTTTGCAAGTGGTTGCAGCCATGTTGAAACTGAGAAATACACATTCCATACCTACTTGAAATAGGACTATTGTATTACTTGATGCAAGGAAAGTCGGTGGATTGGTAGAATCGTTAGAGCATTTGACAGAATGTTTTGCGGTATTCGTGTCTTTACGTTCTGAGTTCAAATCTCGTCGAGGTCAACTTAGCCTTTTATCGTTCTGAGGTCAATAAAATAAATCACCAGTCAAATACTGAGGTCGATATTATTGACTTTCTCTTCCCCTAAAATTGCTGACCTTGTGACTAAATTAAAAATTATTATTGTTTTTGTTGCTGTTTTTACTGTTTCGTCAAGGAGACGGTGTCCGGAAGGACGGAGATCTACCACCGTATGTTTGCAACAGAGCGGACACTGCTAAAGGCATCCAAGGGGAAAATAGTGGTGACTTTAAACTGGTTGAATTCATTAAGTTTACCAAGAAATCAGAATAATAAGAAATAATTTTAATAGAATTGATCAAGGACGTCTACTAAGATCGACTACCTTAATGACAACTTTTTGATCTGTCACACGAAGAAAATAATGAATACTGAAATACTATGTATTACTATATATATTTCCACACCACTCTCTGTCACCATTATTCACTCTCTCCCGATCTTTATCACTATTTCTCTTTGTCTCATTATTCCACCCTCTCTTTCTATCACTCTTCCTCTCTGCATCTTTCTCCACTCATATTATCATATTTGTTGTTGGTCATTCATACTTTCTTTGTCTTCCATTATGTCGGTTTATCTCTCTGTTTATCTTTCCTGTTGTCTCTCTGTGTAACATTATTTTTTCTACTCGCCTTCCTTCTTCTTTCTTTCACTAATTCACTCACCCCCTATTCTCCTGCGCAGTCAGTCTCAGGTACAGACAAATACATACATCATAGTTGCAACAGAATCATTAAGATATAGGTGTTATTCTCTCTACAACCGACGACTGAAACTACTCAATCTGCTTTTGATGTTGAGATACCATACAGGAGCCTTGTCATTATCTTAATTACCAGGATATTTATTAGCCTTATACTTTCGCAGCTTTCACTTTGATAGACTATCCAACTACCTACCAACCTACCTACAAACCAACCTACCAACCTACATACCAACCTACCTACCTACCTACCTACCTACCTACCTACCTACCTACCTACCTACCTACCTACCTACCTACCTACCTACCTACCTACCCACTCACCTACTTACATACATACATATATACATATATACACATATACATACATACACACATACTTACCTACCTACCTACTCAACTTATCCGTATAACTATCTCCTTATCTCTCCATACCCAGCTATCAGTCTATCTGTCTATTTAAATACCTACCTAATAATCTCTTACTCACCAATTCACTCAATGAACTCTCTATCTATCTATCTATCTATCTATCTATCTATCTATCTATCTATCTATCTATCTATCTATCTATCTATCTATCTATCTATCTATCTATCTGTCTGCCTATCTGTCTGCTTGCAACTACCTGTTTATCTTATGCACTTAAAATCTTTACGGGCCATATCTGTCTGTGGACAAATATAGTTAAGCAGTTAGAAAATTGGGTTAGTTTGCTTGTAGATGTGGTTGTCACCTCGAATACATGGTCCAACTGTCGACTATATCTAATGAAATATACTTAATGTTCTGTTTTTAGTAGACCTTGGCGAGAAAATGTTCACAGAAAAATAAGACAAAACCTAAAACAAAAGATAATTAAGGTTATTTTCAGAAAACCAGCTGCTCTATTAAATAAAACTACACTACGTCAGATAATTGTACTCAAGATTGCCAGACAGGTTGAGCTACGACAGCAGACTACGTTATATTCAGGACTATGCGCCACCATTATTTTTCAATTTGAGCAATTTGCTATTTTAAAATCTTAATTATTAACGATGAAGATCATTTTAGCCCATACCAAAGTCAACTTTTCTTTCATTCTTCCTGGATTGATAAAATACCGATTAAATACTGACCTTTCATTTATTTGAATGTGCTCTCACCAACCCATCACAAGATTGTGACCATGTGCCAATGTTAGAAATCAACACACACACACACACACACACACACACACACACACACACACACACACACACACACACACACATATATATATATATATATATATATGTGTGTGTGTGTGTGTGTGTAAAAGGGAAACAGAAATAACAAACACAATTGGTACAGTATATAGAAGGAATATATTAAGTTAACGCTTGGAATAGCAGGAAGGATGTCTTAACGTCTCGGACGCTAATCCTTCATCAGAAGAAAGAATGAGAAATAAGATAGATTGAAGGGACGGGCGGGTTAAATTGGAAAAAATGTCTTTAGATAAAAATAGTAGGCCCATTCATGTTGACATCTCTTATCGACCACATATATATGAGGACCACATTGAAATATATATGTATATATAATGATTTCATTTATTGGCCACAAGGGCCATATATGTATATATAATTGTTTCTACTTTAGGCACAAGGCCAGCAATTACCCAGTGCATTACTGGTACTTTATTTTATCGACCCCGTAAGGATGACAGGCAAAGTCAACCTCGGCGGGATTTGAACTCAGATCGTAAAGGGACGTAACTATGCTGGAAAGCATGGCGTCCGACCCTCTACCGATACTGCCAATCCACCATATATAATAAAGTTTAATTCGGTACGCGGGATGACGTCTTCTCCAATTTATCGTATTTTATTTTAGCGTTTGGAAATACTGTCAGGAAAAGTCAAACATTTTATTCTTTCACTAGTTTCAGTCATTAGTCTGCGGCCATGCCACGGCTCCGTCTTGATTGAGCTGCTAAAATACACACACATGCTCTCTCTCTCTCTCTCTCTCTCTCTCTCTCTCTCTCTCTCTCTCTCTCTCTCTCTCTCTCTCTCTATCTATCTATCTATCTATCTATCTTTATTTCACACATACACTCACAATTATATACGGCTGGTTTCTATATTTTCTGTTCACCAATTTCCACTCATAAGGGGTTAGTCAACACATGGAACTGAACCCAGAAAGACTTGTTAGTGAAGCAAAATCCTTAACCATACAGCCATTATTGCGCCTATTTATTTATCTTTCATTGTAGATTTAATCAAACGATGAACTGTTGAGGCGGGGTGAAGGTAGGGACGGAGTAGATTTTAGAGGGTGAGCAAAATTAGCCAATCAATAAACGAAAATATCGATTAATGTGTCTCAGTGTATGTGTGTCTGTCTTTGATCTGTGTGCGTATCTGCAATTTATGTGTGTGAGTCTTTATGTGTGTGCGTATTTTATGTGTATGCTTGTGTATGTATGCAAATCTGGTCGTGTGTGTGTGTGTGTGTGCGCGTGTGTGTGTGTGTGCGTGTGTGTGTGTGTCAGCCTCTGTTTATGTCCATGTATATGTGTGTGTATGTGAGTGTTATTGTGTGTGCGTGTTAATCTGTAACATGTGTATATGTATATTTGCGTACATTTCCGAATGTGAGGGTAGACGCGTTTGTTTATTTGTGAGGCTACGTGTGTTTTTGTGTGGTGAGTAAAGAAATAGAGAGAGAGAGAGAGAGAGAGAGAGAGAGAGAGAGAGAGAGAGAGAGAGAGAGAGAGAGAGAGAAAGAAAGAAAGAAAGAAAGAAAGAAAGAAAGAAAGAAAGAAAAAAAGAAAAAAAGAAAGAAAGAAAGAAATAGATAGATAGAGAGAGAAATAAAGAGACAGTGATAGAAAGAAAGAAAGAAATAGATAGATAGATAAATAGATTGATTGATATATACAGTATATATATATATATATATAGAGAGAGAGAGAGAGAAATATACATAGAGAGAGAGGTGGATAGTTGTTGCGTGTGTCTACATATCATTGGGTTCAGGTAGCCAATAGTATGCACGGACATGCGTGGAAGGCTAAGGTAATGTTTATTTTTGTGCGTGTGTGTTTGTTTTATAGTATATTTATATGTGTTTCTGAGTGTGTATGTGTAATATTGTATATGTCATGAATGTAACGGTGTACTCTTGACTAAACACCTACAGTATATAATTACAAAGTGAACTACGGCGATGACGTCCATCACCACATTCCTCTCTCTACTTATTACCTTTGTAACAGCTTCTATTACAACCACCATCAACAACAATATCACAGTAAGCTCGTTGGATGGACTATATCTGTAATTGAAAGGGTCAGCCTTATCACACAGTGTGTTACGCTGAATTTCTCCGAGAATTCCGTTAAAGGTATACAGGTCTGTTTAGTATTTAGTCACTGACGCAGGCTGTTCCTTTGATCGAACACCTTGAAACTTCATTGTCGAAATCAACGGAGGTCCGTTCCATATGGCAGACCTGCCAACCTCTAAAAACCCAAACGGAGAGAACCATAAAAAAAGTCTCCCAAAACGGGGAGAAATGAAGCAAAATGAGATTTTAGATAAGGAAAGCTTTACCCATTTTCATAAGAGAATCCATCTGTCACCCACCCCAAAGTGGGTGGGAGATCTCCCCGTCGGACGGGGAGAGTTAACAGGTTTCATATGATGTAACCTTTACTCTGCTTGGTGGTACTGAGGCAGTGCATTCGAGTTGATTATATCCACCCCGAAACCCAATGTTATTGACTCCGAAAGAATGAAAAGGAAAGATAATACAGATGAGATTTGAACTCAGAACGTAAAGGCATTTAACCAGATTCCTCTATCGACTTGTTTGCCATTTTTAGATTATCTTCAACAGCAGTAACATCCCATTAACGCCTTTACCATCACATTCACCATTACTGCGTGAAAATTATTACTTATCTTATTTTATTTATCAACAAAATTGCAAATGACATTTTCCAAGACGCTTTAGTATGACTTTTCTAAAACCTTGAATGACTTATTTTAAAATATTCGTGGCACACTTTAATAGCCAATGCAGTAGACCACCGCTTGAGAATCACTTCCGTAGTGGCCTCCTTTTTGACTCATGCTATTCCATGTAGATTAGATATGTTTCAAGTAGAAATGAGATAAGAGTAGAAATAGAAACAATATAGATAATGCATGGGTAAATATAGAAATAAAGAAATACAATAGAAATAGAAAGTGGTAAATAGTAATTTAATGGAAGAAAAATATGTTGCAAAATTACCATTAACAAAATAAAAATAACTGTATACATACATACATATATATATATATGTGTGTGTGTGTGTGTACATATATATATATATATGTGTATATATATATATATGTGTGTGTGTGTGTACATATATATATATATATGTGTATATATATATGTGTGTGTGTATATAATATATATATGTATATATATATATATATGTATATATGTATGCATGTAACACATTTTAAATGTTAATGTGAAAAGACTCATTTTGAGATCATTCTACCCATTAAGTGTTTCCGTATGCTTGGTAAGAAGAGGTGGGTTGTTATGTGTTCTGTAAGCCTTTGAAAATAGATGTTTTTTTATGTTTAGTCATAGAGGAAAATACAACTTCCTTTTCAGATACCCCAAGACTGTCGGGAAGGAGGGTGGAAGGTATCCTCAAAGTGAACGCAGCTAAAGGCATCCAAGGAAAAGAGAATTCAGTCAGTATAAGAATAGACGGCCCAAAGAATGGGCCGTGATATCTGATGCCTTGAAGCGCTTCCACCTCTCCCCGGAGGTAAAATACAGTTTGGTTCCGACTTGTAAAATTTCTCTTGATGACCCTGTATCTAAGGATCAGATTGTAATGTAAAATCAGGTGACAGATGAAATTTACTATGTTATTGTTGATTAACTCCAGTGCAGCTATCACTGAGTTGACCTATAAAATGGGTCCCAGCCTCCGTATTTTCTTATTTTAGGATATAATGCATAAAAGCTGCTTCATGTTTTTTTCCTTTCAAAGATAGTATAGTGTAATATGATTTAACTATTATGGATATTAGCAGTTTCATGAAGAGGTTCCTTCCATGTCTGGAACTATTGAGTAATCAGAGTGACAGTTCGAGTGGTTTACTCAGCAGTTCACATATCCATAACACCTTATTTTCATATATTATGTATATTTGGTAGAGGGGTTAAATATATTTTCTGCATAGCTAAATGTTTAATAAGTTCTCTTCACAGCCATTGGGGTTCCGGGTTCGATACCACAGCATGGCATCTTGGGCAAGTGTTATTTAACATAGCCTCATGTTGACCCGTGCCTTGTGAGGGAAATTGGGTAGAAGGAAACTGTTTGGAAGCCAATCAAATTGACTGGACTTGAAATGCAAAGGACCAGCCTTGTCACACACTGAGTCGAGCTGAATCTTTATAAGAATTACGTCTGTGGAACGCTCAGCAACTTACGTATTAATTTCATGAGCAGGCAGTTCCGTTGAGCGAACAACTGGAGCGCCCATCGTCGAAACCGACGGAGATCCACTCTATATTATGTAGAGAAGTTAAATATATTATCGATATAATATATACTTACTTCGCTCACCACATAGTTAAGAAGTTCGCTCAACAGTCACATGGTTCTAGTTTCGATCTCACTGTCTGGAAACCTTTACTATTTTCAGATTGCCCAAACTTTGCGAATGATATTGGGTAGACAGAAACTGCGTGAAACTTCAGTTATACTTCGACGTTTACAACATAATTTCACGAGTAGGTCGTTCCCTTAACTGAAAAATGTGAGTGTTCATCGTCGAAACCGATGAAGGTTCAATACCTTTTACATATACAAATTTATCTAAAATATTAAAAGATTAAAAACGATGTTTGGAATCTTGAAATATTTTTTGTTTACCAATGTAAGAATCTTAAAGACCAGTTTAATCATAATCTTTTAAATTTCTAGCGAATTTTAAAATTATAGCGTTTGAACCACAATTATTAAAATTGTAAAATTTTAGAAACACACACACACACACACACACACACACGCACGCACGCACGCACGCACGCACGCACGCACGCACGCACGCACGCACGCACGCACGCACACACACACACACACACACACACACACACACACACACACACACACATATATATATAAATTTCTACACGCTACCCTCCAGTATTGGAAGGTTACGTGTAGAAATTTATGTTCTATGTAGAGGAATGACAGTGACTTCGAAGTTACAGTTTGGTCTCTTATATATATGCATAGTAAGGAAGTGAAATATATGTGTGTATATAGATAAATTTATGAGAAATATATTCTCATAAATCATTGATAAGATTGATTTACAGTCATGTTAAAAATAAATACACAGACCACGGGGAAATATATCCCAACGTACCAATGGTGGTATATACATATGATATCTGATATGTATTGTGGATTATATGATATTTCTGGTGTGAGATTTGTTGTATGTATCTCATCACTGAATGATTCCGTTGTTTGTAAGATGTATATCATTTTATTTATTTATTAAGGGTGGTGAATTGGCAATGTTGGTTGAGCGTTGGGAAATATGCGCTGCATCTTTTTACGTTCTAAACTGAAAGCTAGCTTAGCTTTGCCTTTCACGTATGTGAGGGTCCATAAAGTAAAGTACCAGTAACACACTGGCATCGATTTAATCGACTTACCCTCTC
>OZ024740.1:138716025-138736025 GCA_964016885.1 Eledone cirrhosa | reverse complement strand
TGATGGCTGAGGGGATTGTGGTTGATTTGTTATGATTTTCTTTGAAACACTGAAGCTGTGTAATAGCAGAAGTAATTTTGGAAGTTTGGGTTATGATATTTGTTGTGGTAATGGTGTTGGTAGGGGGTTTTGTTTTGGCTTTGGCTTTGGCGGTGGCGGTGGTGGTGGTAGTTGTTTTGATGATGATAGTGGCGATTTGGGTACTTTTTCATAGAGATCCTAGGTTGTTGGTAGTTTGTTGGTGCTGTTGGTGGTGATGATAGTGGTGGTAATAGTGGGGGTTGTAATTGTAGTAGTGGTTGTTGAAATGATGATGCTTATTTAAATATGGTAGGAGTGGTGATAGCAACGATGGTTATAGTGCTAATATTAATGATGGTGGTGACTATTGTGTTGGTGGTGGAAATATCGTGTTTGGAGAAGGGACGTGAAAATGACGTAGTTTCCAGGAAACAGTTTTCTGTCATTACACAAACTCTTTGACGTTTGCCATGTGGTTGGTTGTTAGGAATAAACGAAGAATATTTCAAATAGAATACAGACAACAACAACAACAACAACAACAACAACAATAAATAAACTATACTAGAATCGCATCTATAACAACAACATTATTGAAATATTATTATCATAAAATATAGTTAAAGTATCAACAATATGGCTACAATGGAAGGGTTTTTAGATGGATTAGTAGAGCCGTTTGAGCGTCGAACAAATGCTTAGCAGTATTTTTTCTGGCTCAAATATTTCCGAGATCGATAAAATAAATTACCAATCAAGTATTGGGGTTGATATCAACTTTCCCTTCCTTCCAAAATAGCTGGTCTGGAACCAAAATTAGAAATCATTAAAGGCGGCGGATTGGCAGAATAGTTAAGGCATTGGTATTTAGTTACAGCTTTTCACATTCTGTGTTCAAACCCAATGGTAGACATGTTATAATGTTTATTTTTATAATAAAATTACGATGTGCTGTGTTTATTATATTATTGTTATGTCAAGAAATTATGAACGAAGCCTGGTCGAATGATTAAGAAGTTCACTTCACAATGACGAGGTTCCGAGTTCGATCACACTTGAGGAAGAATAGTTTACCATAGTCTCGAAAGGTGAAATTTCGTATACAGAACCTAGCCTGCTGAATGGACTACACCTTTGATTTAAAGGGCCAGCATTGGCGCACACTGAGGCATGGATTTTTACCTAGAATTACGTAAAGGAGCTACATGTCTTTGGAATATTCAACCACTTACACATTAATTTCACAAGTAAGCCGTTCCGTTGATCGAACAACTGATACATTCATCGTCGAAACCGATGACAGTCCACTTACTTTTATGTTAAGGAATAGAAGGTAGTAACCATCTTTTTATGTATCGTGTCCATTTATAGACACAGATTTTATTATTGTTTCTTTCTAGTCACACTGGAGAAAATAATTTCAACATGGTTCCTATGATTGTCATAACTCTGGTAGCCAATTTCCTCTTTCGGTAGAAGGGGGAAAGAAAAATTGGAATCGTTTTAGTATTGTGGAGAATTGCCCAAATAACAGCAATAATAATTCCAACGTTTACAGCAAAGCCGTCAACAATACTTAGAACACCATTTATATAAACAATAAACATAATATTAAGAAGAAAAAAATCGATAACAGTAATGTAGTCACTTGTGGTCATGACAGCAATGGCAACACCACCAGCAACAACAACAACAACAACAACAGCAGCAGCAACAGCAGCAACAACAATAACAACAGTGACAACGGTAATAATGGTGTTATTCGCAACATAACCTGCAAAATAAAATGCTTGTAATGAAAGGGACGACAGCGGAAACAAAAATATATTTGCACTGAGCATGTTTACAGATAAATGTTCGGACCTGAACAAGATGGCTGAAAAAAGTTAATGATTACAGCCATATCAGTAGCGAGCTTAGGGAAACATATATATTCAAATACACATTCAACAAGACAGGTCGACTTGAAAACCTACCTAGAAGAGAAAAAATTTGGAAGAAATAAATAAAGAATGCGGGAATGCGGGAAGGGTTGTGTTTATTTTCGGAATAGTGGGGCATAGATTTTTCATTTGAAAGAACAGACATGGAGTAAAATCAAACAACAAAAAGTAACAATTGCTTTTAATACATGTAGATGGCAATAAATTTGAGTAGATTTATTTCAATAAATCGTCGGGAGATCTTGAGTGATACGTTTTTTTATTGACCCTAGGAAGATAAAGGACAAAGTTGACCTCGGCAGTGTTTGAACTTAGAACACAAAAAAACTTGAATATATACCACAAAGTATTTTTTTCGATACTCTAATAATTTTGCAAAAATAATAATACAAGCGCCCTTTTAAAGAAGTGAGCATTTTGTGGAAGTCGGGTTAATTGCAATAATGCGAGAGATGAATACTTAGTTTGATTCTTGGTCTTCAATAAAGGATTTGGTAACTGGTCAACATCGTCAGAAAGAATTTTGTTTTTATGTCAATGGCGACGACAGAATAACATAGGTTTACCAATTTGAGATTGGTGGTAACGGTCGTGGATTTAGAATGAAATACTAGATCTTTCATATGTGGAGATGAAGGATATTTAAAGATTCATTGCAGAAAAAGATACTGAAATAACAACAATACACCATCAAAACAATCAACACACAAACATTTTCAATGGGAACTCTAACAAAAGCAAGAGCAATCCCGCGTACTACTACTACTACTACTACTACTACTACTACTACTACTACTACTACTACTACTACTATTATTATTCTAGTAGTATTGGTAGTAGTTCAATTGTCGCTGTTTGCTTTTTATACAAAACTCTATACATCTTTTTATCATTTGCAAGAAACCTAATACCTTGAGGATTGTTTCTCTTTTCATTTCCCACACTTTGGTTATCGCTATTTTTATATCTTTACATTTGGACAGTTTCTGTATTCATTTCAGACATATTGTCGTCCGCTGCAATTGATACGCCGATTAGAAGAGATTCTTTCTAATCATTTTCATAATATGCAGACGGTTTGCTTGTGTTCAAAATATTGTCATTTTCTTATTCTCTGAGAACTGCTCTTGTGTGTTTTGTACCATCTCTTTTCTACGCATATTCCACTCGAGTGTAGTTACCACCGTATAAAAATCCCCTTCAAGTCTATGACTTCTATTTTTCTATTCTATGGTATTGCTTCTTCGTCCTTTTCAAAGCTTTCTATTACTTCTGCCCCTAAGGATGTTTTTTTTTTCATTTTGTTTTGTTCAGATTTTGTAATTATTTGTGTTAGTTTTCTATTAATCTTTACTCGATGCGTTTATAGTCAATCGGACACTAGATATTATATAATATGAAAATGTGAGCATCACAAGCGCAGAAAAGGACTATAATAACATTCGAGAGCTGGAGGCAATTGTTGAGAAAAAGAAATCGAGTAAAATACACTTGGAGACGGAAAAAAGGGAACAGGATCAGTTTCTAAAGTATTTTAACCAATTTTCTCAACTATTGTATATAGGGATCGACTGTTATTACAATAATTTCTTGTGTTTGGGTGGCTCACAAATCATAAAGTTTATTCTATAATAGTTTTCTAGTAGCAAACGACTCCTGTCAACTTGGTTTCATTTAAGTATAATCGTTCTCTGTTGGCCGTTGCGTCGTGAGTTCTAAATGTAATTATTTTCTGTTTTCTTATTTAGTCTTGCTAATTGACTTATGTTCTTGAGAGTATAACAACTACTTACTATTAGAAGAAACAAATTATTGTTATCTATTATCTTACTTTTGGCTTTTAACTCAATTTTATTTAATTTAGCGCAATATTTATCTATGCATCTATAACCCTTTTATTATATTTGTGTTTTGTACTTTGTCTTGTTCATTAATTCCTAAGTATTTGTAAGTTTATGTTTGGTCTAATTCTCATATCTCTGTATTTTTTATCTAACATGATATCGGCGGTTCCAGTTTTCAAGATGGCCTTGGGACATTTTAAAAACAGAATTTCCTGCCAATTTCATTGTTGAATTGGCACACCACATGAAACAGGATATTTCGTTCTCTGTTACTTCCAATTTACAGCTCAAAGGCATCTATCTACATGCAGCAGTTAGCAGCTGACTATCGTAGCATATAGCTTGAAGCTTAAAGATGTCAGAACGAGATAGAGATATGACACTTTCGAATATAGTCTTTTGATATGGATTCGTTTCGTCTTTATCATTTCCTTTTTTATTTAGATCAGTAAAATTGTCTTGCATTTACACTTAACATGTCGACATACCTGCTTGTTATTGATACTATTTACTCCAGGCTAATGCTCCTAAAATGCCACGCATGATGAACACTGCTGGTCTATACAATGATAAGATACTGCTTTCTACTCCTGCAGTTTTCAGTTACAACTTTATTGTTCCCTAACTGACCTTTGAATACATATGATTCTTTGCGATAGCATTTCTATTCCACAGTAAGTATGTTTGTTTTTTTATGTTGGCTACGTTGAAAAAATATTGGATCATCGCCTGCCAGAGATACCTATGCACTGAGAATTGCAAGAAAGAAGATATGCAGTAGGAACTCTGAGATAGCGGTACAAAGGTCAACTAAAGTGAACATCGAAAATTTTAGATGTTGATAGTTCTTCGTGAGCAGCCGATACATCTGACTCTCCGCTCAGGTGGAGAAAATGCTACACTGAACGCGAAGTCTTTGAAAGAAACTGTAAAAAGGATTCTGACAGAAGGATTCATCACAGGCCGACAATATGTACGTTTGACCTAGGTCCGTTTCAATTCCCATGGCCCAATTGTTTACATTCTAGTAGATTAAACATAGACTTACTAGCTATCTTAAAACAGATAAATTCAATGGACTCATATTCTTGACACCGAAAGATGCCAATGATGTTGTTTGTTAGTGCTAGAACACACACCCTTTATCATACAATTGATGTAACTCATTGGTTATTGTAAGCAAACAGATTGTGCTTCAGTATGTTTGGAGATTTGATGCTGCTTCAGTCTTAGTTTTCATTCAGTGACACATTCAACTATTGTCTCTAGTTCTGTCAGTAGATCGTTGAATATCGTTACAACTACTTTGTAGATACCTGTTGGATATTTCACTTCGGCACGCCTTCATTAGGTATCATTATCTAAAATATAATTGGTTGTTTGAGTTCGGCACGCTAACATTTCAGGCACTTTCTAGTTTCGTTTTAACTTTTATCTTGTTAGATTTTGGTAAAGTCATCTTTGGTTGAAGAGAAATGTTTTGTTTTGCTGAAATCACTTGTTTTGCTGAAATTGCTTTTCATAATGACGTGTTAATTAAGTTGTATTAGCGAATGGCTAAGAAGTTTGTTTCGTAATCGCGAGGTTTGGTGTTCGATTTTATTGCGTGGCATCTTGGAGAAACCTCTTTTACCAAAGCCTCGAGTCGACATGAGCTTCACAAGTAAAATATGAATAGAGGAAATATCGTCTGATGGACAGTATCAAAGGTTCAGGTTTGAAACAGAGTGTCACGCTAATTCTGCTTGAGGATTACATTAAGGGTACACATGTTGTAAATTACTCAACCATATACAAGTTAATACAATGAACAAAGGGTTCAATTAATCGAACAACTGACTACTCGTTGTCGAAACTGACGGAGATCCATTTATTTATCTTAGGCACTTTGTGACATTAGATACTTATTTTTAATTATGTTTCCACATATATTTTTCTTTCTTTTCTAATTTGTTCTGTATATTAGTTTTTCTCTGTTTTTGTTTGACTTCAGTGTTCAACTACGTTAGAAGCTACGAGGAGATATACCACTTCAATTGAAGAATACTGCAGTTATTGTAGCAATTATTTCACATCTGTTTCCAATATGTTTATGATGGCCTACTTTAAATTTTATTTATATCATTTTCTTATTTATATATTTATTTGTATATGTTTAGAGTTTATGTTTTATTTGGCGAAAAATAGCATAGTTATTGTTGTAGATCTCCAACGGACCAATTACTTGTTCACTGTAATTCTGATAGCGAGAGTGATAAGGAGTTGTTCGTGCAACTGGGAACAACAAATTTCACATAGGGTATTTTTTATTCGAAAACAGTTTTTTTTCTTGGGTGAAAGATACATACATACATACATACATACATACAAACATACATACATACATGCATGCATACATACATACATACATACATACATACATACATACATACATACATACATACATACATACATACATGCATGCATACATACATACATACATACATACATACATACATACATACATACATACATACATACATACATACATACGAGGTACACTTAAGAGGTTTTGAGACTTTTCTCAGAGAGGCATTCATTTAACTAAGATCAACACAAAACTCTAGTCTCCTTCTAAGTAAGATCCTTCACCTTCAATACACTTGTAGTGTTCCAACCACTCCTGGAAGGCCCCTCCGCCCTGTAGTCCTCCTAAGTGAAGATGACACACCCTCCTTCAACTCCTACACATCCTCAAAGCAGATACCTCTGAGCTTCTCCTCCAGGTTCGGGGACATCTAAAAGTCGTATGGGGCTAATTCTGGACTGTAGGGAGGATGGGAGGATGAGCGACAGTCTTAATCCCCATATCGGTCAACTAGTTGCTCACGAGGATCGATTTGTAGCAGGAGGCACTGTTCTGGCGCAGGTGCCACTGACCAGACTTGAAGAGTTCATACGTATATATATATATATATACATATACATACATACATATATATATATATATATATATATATATGTATGTATGTAGGTATATATATATATATATATATATATATATATATATATATATATATATATATATATATATATATATATATATATATATATATATATATGAAAAAATGGCGTGCTGCGTGGTTGCAAATGGGTTACATATGAATAAAATTAGTCCTTCATCAGTGATCTTCCAGCCTTCATTGGTATTTGAAATACCAATGAAGGCTGGAAGATCACTGATGAAGGACTAATTTTATTCATATATATATATATATATATATATATATA
The DNA here is from genome assembly GCA_964016885.1 of Eledone cirrhosa. Taxonomy (NCBI): domain Eukaryota; kingdom Metazoa; phylum Mollusca; class Cephalopoda; order Octopoda; family Eledonidae; genus Eledone; species Eledone cirrhosa. The sequence continues at coordinate 138,728,947 of OZ024740.1, read as the reverse complement.
TATATATATATATAGAGAGAGAGAGAGAGAGAGAGAAAGAGGGTAACAATATATCGTTAAAGGTAATCCGATAAGAGTTTGTGAAAACTACTTATGATGGATAGTTTAAGCGTACTGTGCTGTGTGACTCAACAAGAGGTTTACATGGGTGACGAGTAAATGATTCTTTTCAGTGTCCGATGAAATGATGGCGGATCAATGTATTTTAAATTTAGTGTTTAGTAATTTTTAGACTACTCTATCATAGAAACAATTGTCAGACTGTAATAAATCTACTTGTTTATAATGTTGACCATGTTATTCTTCACTTTTTATATATTTATATATATATATGAAAACATGGAGAAAGAGACGATTATGAGGAAGAAAAATATTTTTTTTTCCTTTTTTGTTTCTCTCTCTCTCTCTCTTTTCTGGGTTAGAAAATGATTAAAACGAAATGTTTTACTTTGTGTGAAGTGTTAAGGTATTAGGTGATTTATTTATTATTTAACAATAGCATTTATTTATCTATTTATATATTTAATTATTGTCTATTACCGGTTTCAGCATTTATATGCATTATCAAATGATAGTAAAATGTATTAGTGTGGTGTCGCACATGTTAAACAGAAGGTGCAGAAAGAATAATGTTATTTACAAACAAGGTTTAAGAAGTGAAAAGAAAAAGAAAAAGGAAAAAAAACGTGCATAATGTGGAACGTAAAAAGTGAATGTGGAAGAAAAAATAATGTTATTTACAAGCACAGTCATTGAGGTTAAGCAGATCAAAATGTATTAATATAGCAAGAGTGCTTAGTTGAACCATGGCTCAACTAATATATATATATATATATATATATATATATATATATATATATATATATATATATATATATATAATATGTTGAAAAGGTAACACACCAGAGAGAGATATATAGTGCGCTATCAATAAAACAGGGAAAAAAACCACCAGTGTATGGAATCTATAACCTATGAAAGGCAGACTATAGATACGATAATTAAAAATATAAATTAAAGCGTAAATAAATACCTCTATAACTATATAACACACGTACAAATCCAAAGATACTAATCCAAAGATATGTTTCACCAGTAATTTGTTGAAAGAAATGGGTTAGCCTCGGTTCATCAGCGTGTGTAAGGCTATACATTTCAGACAACACTAGGAGAATTTTAAAAGTGACTGTCCAGCTACACGTGGGAGAGAGAAGTCACAACGTGTTTAAGGGCAGTGAATCCAGTGGCCTCTGAGGGACGAACTGCTAGAAAGGGCAGCCCAAAGCTACTCAGAGAAGAGTGCTCAACCAAACAGAGATAGGAAAGACTGTTATTAGGAGCGAAATATCACGATAAATTAACGGAGGCATAGGTCCTCGTTATTCCCTGTAAATAATGTGCTCAAAGGAAAAGAAATCCTGAGCTCTTTAAAATACAATATGTTGAAAAGGTAACACACCAGAGAGAGATATACAGTGCGTTATCAATAAAACAGGGAAAAAAACCACCAGTGTATGGAATCTATAACCTATGAAAAGCAGACTATAGACACGATAATAAAAAATATAAATTAAAGCGTAAATAAATACCTCTATAACTATATAACACACGTACAAACCCAAAGATACTAATCCAAAGATATGTTTCACCAGTAATTTGTTGAAAGAAATGGTGTGTTACCTTTTCAACATATTGTATTTTAAAGAGCTCATGATTTCTTCTCCTTTGAGCACATTATTTACAGGGAATAGCGAGGGCCTATGCCTCCGTTAATTTATATATATATATATATATATATATATATATATATATATATATATATATATATATATATATATATAGAGAGAGAGAGAGAGCGAGCGAGAGAGAGAGATTATATATATATTCATATATATATATATATTTAATATAGAAAAGGCTTCTACAGGACTAGAACTGTTTCATTCGGAATATCTTCAGTGATTTGATTCTGACTTAGGGTTTTTTCTATTTAATTGCTAAACCTGTAGATATTGTTTTCTATACAGTAACGGTAAAAATCACTTGTAATAATCCTTTACACACATTTCACTGTGTAACACACTTCTATTTGTGTAATATATATATATATATATATATATATATATATATATATATATATATATATATATATATATATATATATATATATATATATATATATATACAGCGTAGTGAGTAGTCACTTCCACAATTATAAGCTTTCTGGTGAAGTGTGATAGATAATTAAATATTGCATATGATTGAACAATATATATTATAGTCAGCATATATAGACGATTATAATAGACACAGAGGCATATGTTAAAGCAAATAAATTCCTAATTTCCTTTCACGCCGATGTTTATATTTTTCTTGGTGAAATACTTTCTTACACACACACACACACACACACACACACACACACATACACACACACAGATATATATATATACAAATGGAAGTTCAGCATAATCGAAGCTCTGGCTGCAGCTAAGCTAACGAATGCAATCGGAATGTGCAGCTAAGCACCCAATATGGTATTTTACCTTAGAGTAATAACATTACGTTTAGACAGCTTTGTAAATTGAAGATTGCGACCGGTAAGCCAGCCGTAGGAACCAAAGCAACGAGAAAACTGACTCAGGATAATTTGACAAACCTGGACGATCGCGTCGATATTAAGCAATATATATATATATATAAGAAAAATGGAGTGCTGCGTGGTTGCACATGGGTCACATATGAATAAAATTACTCCTTCATCAGTGATCTTCCAACTTTCATTGGTATTTCATCGCTTTAAAAATCATATACCTCTGGTTGGTGCGAGCAATAACTAAATAAAGTTATTGGGACAAGTGAAATAGGGTGAAACGAGCGAGACATGTAAACAAACAACGATGGTATTGCAATGGAAAGATAGGAAGAGACAAGTACATGATATCTGTAAGCTTAAGCTTGGTGAATTCGTGGACGAGAGATACAGACCATCCGACATGGGTGAGATGTGAGCGAGAAAAGGATTTCACACAGGTCAAACGGGAGGAAGTGAGAGAGGGGGAGAAGCAGAAAGTGAGTGAGTGGAAGTGTGGGGAAGAGGCCAGCCGAGAGAGAGTGTGACTGGCAGAGGGGGTAAAAGGAAGGTGAGAGATACGGAGAGAGGGGAAGCAGTAAGAAAGAAACAGACAATCGCAGCTGAGGAAAAAATATAAATATAAGAAAAATGAAGTGCTGCGTGGTTGCACATGGGTTACATATGAATAAAATTAGTCCTTCATCAGTGATCTTCCAACTTTCATTGGTATTTCATCGCTTTAAAAATCATATACCTCTGGTTGGTGCGAGAACAAAACAAAATAATGTTTTATTACACAGTATACTTTATTATAATACTATTTCAAGGTAAAAACCCCGTTTTCAAATGAAAACGAAAAACGATGCATCCTCCTTCAACGAGACATACGTGGAGCAGTCATAAAAGCCACACTACTCCATATAGCTATCTTCTATTGTTCATTAGTTGTTTATGTGTGTTTATAATTAATGCTTCCTTATTTCACAAATTCCCTACATTACTCTCCGTCGCTTCTATGGTGACTTCAATGTCTCGGCTGTGGCATTTATCAACATGTTTTTTTGTTTTTTTTACAGAAGAATCTCTTGTGGTTAAGTGCTCGTTGGTCCCTATGTGTAACATCCTGACAGTAATTCCAATGTATAAGGGACCATATCATCTGTGTGTGACCCTATTGGCCCCATACGTTCTCATACACACTTCTGTGTTGTTGATGGGACAGTAGGGGAGTGTGTTTGTATCGTTGTATGCAGGTCGGGGTTTGAACCCGGTGTGACAGTTGTATATTCATACCCTCCCTAAGGATAACTTATCGGATGGCAGCGGTCCTCCTCGCATTGAAATACGGCAGCTTTAGATAGCATACGCTGATCCTCATAGGTGGTGCTTTGGTATCTCGATGTTTAGTGAGAGAAGCTCGGTAGCCGTTTTTAGTGAGAACTCTTTGGAATTCTTCCGTGCTGGTGTATTTGTCACTACTCTCGTTGCATCCGTTGAGTATATCAGAGAAATCTCATTCCGTATTAGGCCATTGTTTATATGTGTGTGTGTGTGTGTGTGTGTGTGTGTGTGTGTGTGTGTGAGAGAGAGAGAGAGAGAGAGAGAGAGAGAGAGAGAGAGAGAGAGAGAGAGAGAGAGAGAGAGAGAGAATGAGAGAGAAGGCTTTGCATAGTTTCCGTTCACCAACACTATGTAAGAACATGCTTGCCTAAGGTCCGTGTGATGAAATTAAGAACTTATTCGGTTGCAAATATACAGCCATATTGCCGTTGCTGTTTTATCTTGAAGTTCAAATCTCAAAGCCCTTCGTTTGACTGACTACAGAATGATTTATAGTCCTTAATTCTTTAACTGATTCCTCCTCTAGATTATTATCATATTCAAATGTCCACGTTTACGTCATTCTACCCATTTATATATATTTCTCATATTCAGTTGTGTAAATAGTTTCGTGTTTCTATTTTCCTGTCACGACTCTGTTGGTAGATATGCCTTAAGTCTGCTGGGGTTTCATTTTCTTATTATTTCGTTTGTTTGAGCTATGTCACTCTTCTTGATTTATGACTTCAATGTCTATAATTTTAATATTTAAAAATGTTTTTGTTATTTGTATTTTTATTACTGGTTTTATTTTTCGATTGTATTTTCATTACGCATTCTTTCGTTTTAAGCGATTTATTTCTATGTCTGGTATATGTTTTTAGTTTTAACTATATATCTGATGAGATCGATTTTAGATAAGGATTATTTTATGACCAAACAAAATATGTCTACAGTTGTAGTAGTCCCGTTTGTTAGGGAAGAGTGGAGTTATAAAGCATACATATAAATGTACTATAGAAACATATTCTTCTCCAGGCCATACATACCTTTGCTGTTTTATTTGCATGTCTTAAGGAATAAATTCCAGCCTTTTATTTTGATCATTAATAATTTTATCGGGTACAGCATTTCCCCTTTAACATTGGGGCATCTATTTATATCGTTCGCTCGGTTTTCGTCTGTGTTGTCGTTGTGTGATGTTGATGTAACATCCACGCCAATAGCATCTTTAGAAATAATTGTTTCTACTTTTGGCACAAGGCCAACAATTATCCCAGTGCATTACTGGTACTTTATTTTATCGACCTAGTAAGGATGAAAGGCAAAGTTGACCTCGGCGGGATTTGAACTCAGACCGTAAAGAGGCGTAACTCTATGCTTCAAAGCATGACGTCCGACCCTCTACCGATACTGTCAATCCACCACCCTTGCATTTTTAGAAATAATTGTTTCTACTTTTGACACAAGACCAACAATTACCCAGTACATTACAGGTACTTTATTTTATCGACTCCGTAAGGATGAAAGGCAAAGTTAACCTCGGCGGAATTTGAACTCAGATCATAAAGTGACGTAACTCTATGCTTCAAAGCATGGTGTCCGACTCTCTACCGATACTGCCAATCCACCACCCTTTAGAAATAATGATCAGTAAAAACGTTTGTATTAGGCAAATATTTATAAAAATGTAAATAATATTTAAATGCACTATTTATACAGCCATATTTTAACATTTTGGTCAAGTGTGCATTTGAGTGTGAGGCAAGTATCTTCGTTAGTATTTCATCGATGTTAGTGGATATTTGTAGGAATTGCGAAATACTAATGTATGTAAAACAAATAGAAATTTATGCCAGAACATAGCATATATTAAAAGATTTAAAGTAAATCCCATATAGATATAATTACTGATTTTCGTTGTGAAAAGAGGAAAGTGTAAAAATGTCTCCAAAGAGAAAAGTGTAAAAATGTTCCATTATTTTTCTGGTGGATTGGCAGTATCGGTAGAGGGTCAGACACCATGCTTTCCAGCATAGTTACGTCTCTTTACGATCTGAGTTCAAATCCCGCCGAGGTTGACTTTGCCTTTCATCCTTACGGGGTCGATAAAATAAAGTACCAGTAATGCACTGGGTAATTGCTGGCCTTGTGCCTAAAGTAGAAACAATTATTTTTCTGTACACTGAAAAACACAGGAGTTTTACATTATGCATTTCTAGGACGATTGTTTTTTCATCAGAAAATAGATACCTCCATGACCGTGTCTATAGAGGAATCTTTTTCTTGCATTGCTATATATACTTTGCAGGATGTATAATACAAATGAAATGGTCTGTATAATTTGCATGAAGTGCATTTATTTGGCAACGTAATTAATTAAATAATAAATATTTATATTAGAATACAGATTTATTACATTCTAGATTACGTTTGACATATAAGGCTATGCTATGAAAATATTCTTTTACAGGAGGAATCATAGGAATAGTTATCTTCTGATGTAGAGAAAATAATATCTGAAATGTATGAATGTAAACTCTTTTTCTCTTTTATACATTTTGTGTTCAAAGGAATAGAGGAAAGTGTTTAAGTTTCACAGCAAAATTTCTAATTTAAAAAAACTCTAGTTATATCTCCATTACGTTTACTTTAAATGTATTAATGCGTGTAGTTATTTGCTCCGATGAAATCTTCTGTTTCTCCTCATAAGCATCCTCATTATCCTACCCTATCAGCACCACCGACTTCATCATTGTCAACATCACCACGATGACCACCACCACCACCACAATCACCATAACCACCACCGACGACGACAACTACCACTATCCCCAGCACCACTACTACTATCTCCCCTCCTCACAGTGGAGGTGTAGGAGAGATGCTAGAATGCTGAATAAAATACCCTAGAGTATACTGTAAGGTCCTTGTATATCGTTGAGATTAGCTTTGTCCTTCATCCTTGCTGATCTGATACTATGTGTCAAGTATTGGTGAAGAGGTAATGATGATTTAATCGTTTTCTACCCTCTCCCAGACAAATTTGTAACATTATGTCAATAAGAAATTATTATTGAGCCCCGTATGGCCAATAAAGGAATTATTATTATTATTATTATTATTATTATTATTATTATTATTATTATTATTGAATGCCATGGTTGACGGAGGCTCGGCTCTGTAAGGTATAGTAATTTTTAACCGTTAAAACAATTGTAAATTGTTTAAAACTTGAACCAAATTGTTGATAAAGACACCCTCCTCCTCGTGAGAGGGGTCTTTCTGTCCGTTATTTGGCCCTTCGGGGTTAAATAACCAGTTATTGGGGTTTTGTACCCAATATTCATTTTAAACAAAAAACAACATGGCTACGAAAAAGAAATTTCATACGTCACTCCCACTCATTCCGTCTTCTTCTTCCTCAATCATCACTACAGCAGAGAGAAGATTGTCTCTCTCCCTCCCTTCTCTTTCGCAAGCGACGAAAGAAAAGAAAAGTCTCGTGCAAAGCGTGCAAGGTTTCTCCACGACGACGACGACAGCGACGAAACAGGTGTGCGGGAAATACGAAAACCCAGTTCATTCGTCTGACGTCAGGAATAATAGCAGTAGCAGCCGTAATAACAACAGCAACAGTGACAATGAAAACAACAGTAGCAGCCGCAACAGCATCACCAGCAGCATAAACAACAACAGCATTAGCAGCAGCAACACCAACAACAACCACAGCAACAGCGGCGGAGGCAGTAGTCGTAGTACCTGCAGCAACAACAAAAGTACCAGCAGCTCTGACGACAACAACAACAATAGCAGCAAAGAAAAACCAATCTCATTTGCAGGCATTGCGAAAAACTTGGAAACAATCCTCATAACAAATGAGGAATTAGAGGAAGCGAAGAAGATGGTGACAAAGAATGGACACCGAGCAATCTGCAAGGCAGCGGAAAAATTTTTCGAAACCCAACAGCACTGTACGGTCACGTACCGTACAGTAAGTACAAAATCCCGTAGGGTGGAAAGAGCCACAGAGGCTCAGATACAAAAAGCCTTGGGGTCTGTGTGGCAGCGGAAAACGCACATCACCCGAGGCAAAAAATATGTCACCGTAGACGTACTTTTTGCCACACCCCAGGAGGCAAAGGCCCAATCAGTAGTGACCCTAAGGAGCGAGGAAATGGTGTTGGTGCCCTCCTACTGCGGGCAAAAAATTGTGAGGGTCAAACTGACCCACGTCCCCTCCGGAATGGCCCCTTCTTGGCTGGCCGCGTCTGTCCTCGTCGGAATCGAGGACAAAACAACTGTACTGCAAGTACAGAAAGAAGTAAGAGAAGATTGGGTCGGCACCTCCATTGAGATGCTAATCCAAACCAACCAGGAGTGCATCGAAGCTATCCCGGATGTGATAGACTTCGATAACGGCACTCAACTGCCCATAAGTGTTGAGGGCAAACGCCCGAAATGCTTTCGCTGTGGATCAAAGACTCACCTCAGGGCCTTCTGCAACGAGAAGACCTGAGAAAGGAGAAAACCCCCCTCCTTCCGAATCCGGCTCCACGGCTACCAGCAACAGGACAAGCGGCAACCAGGAACGATAGGTCCGTGGCACCCATACCCACTCCACGGAAATCAAAAACAGCAGCAGCAGTGGAAATATTAACAACAACAACAGCAATACCAAATGCAGCTGCAACAGAGACTCCAGTGCAAACATCACCAACAACAACAAGTGAAAGAGTGGAGCTGGTACCCCTCCCCGACCTCACAGAATCAGACATGGAGTGTGAGGTGGGAGAGGGATGGCAAAAGGTCGTAAGAAGGCACAAACGCAGAAGCAGCGCATCGTCGCCTTTGAAAAGGGAGGAAAGAAATGAGAAAAAGGTAAAGTCTACTGCAAAGAGACCCACAGCAGCAACACCACCAACACCATCACCACCCACACTAGCACCACCATCACCACCGGCGACAACCCCACCGCCAACAACACCTTCAACACCACCACCACAAGCACCAACATCGCAAACACAACAACAAAACACACACACCCAGCAACAACGACAAGAAAATAGCAGAACCACACCCCACCCCCAGAAAAACAAATGCATGGCAATAAATACACACAACAAGAAACTAATGACTCACATAATTGAACACACAGACATTTCACAACAGGACTACATAATACCAGCACCAATCAAAACGCCAACTAACATAAGACTGCTAAAAATAGCACAGAAACAATACACAAACATTAAAACGAAATTCCCCAACGCAGTTGGTGATTTCAGGGACCTAGGAGGAACCATCAATCGAAGAGTATATTCAGACATTCTCTTAGAAGAGCCGACGACCAGCCGAAGGGACGATTCAACGGTCCCTTCACCAGACGATCAAGTGAAAAGGGATGTAAAAACCATCCCTCCTCTACCAAAAGTACGGTAAGTGGTCTTTCCCATCTTTTCCACTCTATTTTAAACATGACCTCACTCAGAATAGGCAGCATAAATGCGCGTGGCTTGGGGTCGTCATGGAAGCAGGGTCACCTGCTCAACGACCTCAGGTCACTAAACATAGATGTAGTGGCCATAAGCGAGACCAGAATCTCCGAAGCACGGGCCTTCGCACCGATCTTCGGCGGCTACGATGTGTACGCATCTCCCAGCCGTCCTAGATCGGGTGGAGGAGTTGCTGTGCTTTTTCGGAGAGGTGTAGATCTCGCCATACGGGCCATCTTCCTGGACCCAGAGGGTAAGCTGGTGGTGCTGGACGTGACCAGCGGAGACGGGAAAGCTTTCAGGCTAGTGGCCGTCTATGCCCCGACAGGAGCAGGGCGGCCTGATTCCTTCCGCCGTCTGGAGACCTTTCTTGGAACGTCCCGCTTTTTAGTGTTAGTGGGCGACTGGAACGGGATCTTAGATGTACGCTGGGACTGTGTGGGATTAGCGAATAGGGGTGGAGGGTGCAAGAGCCTCACCAACCTGCTCAGGCGTTTTGAACTGTCTGACAGGTACCGATTGGATTTCCCGAATGTGCCAATGTGGACTTGGACAAACCGCATAGGGTCATCCAGATCATATCTAGATAGAGTATTTTGTAGGGAAATAGATAGGTCTAGCATAGGCTGTCCACAATTCAAGATAATCAGCTACACGGACCACAAATTCGTGATCTGTGTGCTTGACTTAGGTAGGCTTCATAGACGAGGACCCGGCTACTGGAAGCTAAACGCGTCCTTACCAGCGCGCAAGGCCTACAGAGACCGGATTAGCGAACTAGTTAAGCGGGCGTTGACGGGGGCCATCGTCAACAACAAGTGGTGGTTTGCTCTGAAAAGAGCGATTAGAATAGAATCGATTAGGTTTAGTAAGGCTTTAGCAATAGAGAAAAATAGAGCAGAGGGAGAACTAGTTAGAAAATTAGACGAGGCGCTTAGCAAAGGCATTGCGACCGACGTGCTTGCGGCGAAATTGGCCCTTGACCAATTCTTCAATGCAAAGCACGAAGGCTGCGTTGTCAGAGCAAGGGTGCGTGCTCTCAGACACGAGGGGACGAAAGCCGTTCAATGGGCCCGAGTGGCGGAGGCGCGTCGTGGCAACAAAGCCACGATCCGGTCTTTGGTGGACCACGACGGGCGCATGCTACTCGATCCCGGGCAAATGTGTGAAGCTTTTCAGCGACACTTCGCTCAGCTGTTCGGGGGCAGCGGTGGGCCGGGTAGAGGGATGGACTTTAGTGTCTACCTCGACGGACTGCCGCGGCTCTCGGCCACTGAGGCGAAGTGTTGCGAAAAGCCGATAACAGCTGCTGAAGAAAGGGAGGCAATGACTGGCTGCACAAGGGGTAAATCGCCTGGTTTGGATGGTCTGCCCTATGAACTTTACGTACAGATGCCAGACTTGTTCGGAGGCCTCTTAGCGGACGTCTACTGCAAGTAGCAACAGAACGGGAGAATTTCCAGTTCTGTGAGCCGAGGAGCGGTGGCACTGCTGAGAAAGGATCCGAACAAGGGGGATAACATAGATAATTTCCGGCCCATAACTCTGCTAAACACAGAGTTCAAGATTTTGGCCAAGGTGCTAGCAAAGTGGTTGGCACTTGTCGTTGGTGGTCTGGTGGGAGAGGCGCAGACATGCGCCATTCCCGACAGATCCATCCACGACAACCTCCACCTCATGCGATACATCATAGAGAGGGTAGCTAAGGAACCTGGCACGGGTGGGTCCTTGATCAATTTAGATCAGTCGAAAGCTTTCGATAGGGTCGACCATCGTTACCTAGCGGCCGTCCTGAGGGCGGCTGGCTTTGGGCCCGTCTTCAGAGTCTGGATCGCTGCCATGCACAGCAACATCTGCTCTGTCGTGAGAGTGAACGGTCACCTGTCGGAACCGTTCAACATCATGCGCTCGGTCCGCCAAGGATGTCCCCTCTCGTCCCTCTTGTACGTATTGACTCTCGAGCCATTACTGCACAAACTGGAGACGTTGAGGGGAGTCCCGCGCGAACTAGGATGCGGAAGATCAGTGTCAGCATATGCGGACGATGTCACCGTAGTGGTGTCGAGCGCCAAACACATCGAGGCGATCGGCACTACACTAAGAGAATACGAAGCGGTGACAGGAGCAATGATCAACCAGGAAAAGTCAGTGGGCCTGCAGCTCGGCACCTGGAGAGGCAGGTCCATGCCGTCCAACAGCGTCGTCGGACGCTGGACGGACGGACCGGTTAAATTGCTAGGGGTCTGGTTCGGTCCGGACCTCCAGACGGACAAAAACTGGGACGAGGTGACGAGCAGGGTGGCTTCTCTCACCCAGAAATGAGCCGAGAGGAAGCTATCCCTGAAAGGTCGAGCGGAGGTGGCTAACGCGTACATCGCGTCCGTTATCTGCTACCGCCTGACCGTCGTACCTTGTCCTAAGCCTCGCCTGACTGCGCTGGAGCATTTGCTCTTTCGCTTTTTGTGGAAGGGACGCGCTCCGATGGTCAGGCGGTCCATCTGTTGTCAACACCCGCTACGTGGAGGGCTGGGCATGCCGTGGCTGATGATGCGCAGGCACGCGCTCAGGCTACGACATCTCCACCTCTTCCTCGACGGTGATCAGGTGTGGTCGCCGTTTGCTAGACACGTATTTCCCCAGCTCGTTTCCTTGACGGAGCTGCAGTCCTGGGTCAAGCGAAGACCGAGAGGGAGCGCCTGGAGACTGGAATGTCTTCAGGCGCTCACAGCCCTCGACCAATCGGGCAATGTGATCGGTGGAAACTCCACCTCGGCGTTCTATAGAGGATTAGTGGAGGGGAAGAGCGACGACGTACTTGGGAAAACTCTAGGCGTCGACGAAAATCAACTAGCCAATCTCTTCGGAAGAACTTTCGGGCCAGGGCCTATGGACAACTTCCAGAAATCTCTGGCCTGGCAGTGCTACCGAGGAGCCTTGCCAGTTCGGGATAAACTCTACAGGCATGGAGGTGCCGTCAGCCGGGCATGTCCGAGATGCGCGCAGGGCGACGAAACCGTCCTGCACGCACTCGTCCAGTGTCCGAAAATTGCTGACTTGTGGGTTTATGTCGAACACCTGCTGTCGCGTGTAGGACGGATCCGGCTATCATCTGAGTCCATCGTGAGGATTGCCCCACCCTCCTCCTTTAGCCGGGAAGGGCAGGCAGTTTTTATCTGTCTGGTGGCTATGGCGAAAGAGATAGTATGGTGGACACGTTTGAAAGGGCTGAAGACGAGCACTTACCTCTTCGGTGATGCTCTGATTGACTTTTTCAAATTTCATTTGAAAAGGAAAATCAGAGTAGAGAGGGAAGTGCTCTCTTCCCAGCATTTTGTTGAAAGATGGGTGAGAGAAGCAAGAATGGCCCGAGTGAATGGGCCTACTCTGAGTATATATCTGTAAATTAAAGGTGGAAAACTGGGAGAGGCCACTTGCCTTGGTGGTCAGGGTCATTGTGGCTTTTTACTGGGCTTTCTCCACAAATGTCCCTCCGAAGTCTCCCCCCTATTGGGGAATTTTTCATTGTTATTTT
>OZ024740.1:138706025-138711025 GCA_964016885.1 Eledone cirrhosa | reverse complement strand
CACATGTAACAACAATGATAACAATGGCTGACAAGAATAACGGCAACAACAACAACAACAGCAACAACGGCGGCAACAATAGTAACGACAACAACATTGCTAACAACAACAACAGCAACCACAATAACACCAACAACAATAACACCAACAACAGTGACAGCGACGACCACAACAACAACAATAACAACAGCAACAATAGTAACGACAACAACATTGTTAATAACAACAACAGCAACCACAATAACACCAACAACAATAACACCAACAACAGTGAGGACGGCGACCACAACTACCACAACCAGAACAACGAAAAGAAGAAAAACTATAACTATAGTCACAGGAACACACTAGACATTAGTGGGAACATGTTCAGGTCGTCACTCTCTATTCATTCGATATAATAAACTAGTGCATATCTGATGTGCCATGTGGTCCCGAACTTGTCGGAGTGCGGGTGACACAGTCTATTTTGAGCGTTGTATCTATTATACATGGTACCAATTGACAGCTATGTTATGTTACATAATTGTTTCTACTATTGGCACAGGGCCAGCAATTATTCCAGTACATTACTGGTACTTTATTTTATCGACTCCGTAAGGATGAAAGGCAAAGTTAACCTCGGCGGGATTTGAACTCAGAATGGCAAGGGCCGTAACTCTATGCTGTAAAGCATGGCGTCCGACCCTATACCGATTCTGCCAATTCACCGCCCTTTGTTATGTTACATAATATATGGTAAGAAGAGATTTATATTTGTATTCACTATTTAATCAAGAACATGACATTACCCATGATTTTTTCCTTGTGATTTCAAACGAATGGAAATAGTTTAAATACTGTAGAAAATATTTATACATATATATAAGATCCCGTGAAGAATTAGTAGTTAGAGCGTTGGGCTTACAACTGAGAGGTTGTGAGTTCGATTCTCGGACTGGATGATGCATTGTGTACTTGAGCAAGGCACTTTATTTCAAGTTGCTCCAGTTCACTCAACTGTAGAAATGAGTTGCAACGTCACTGATATCAAGGTGTATCGGTGACGGGGAGAGAGTAGACTGGTATGCATGGACGACTTGCCCAGGCTTGTGTCTCGGAGGGAAACATTCTAGTTGAAAAACCAAGGTCATTAGTGACCCATGGGGGCCCCTATAAGAAGTAACAAGACACATCACATACCCATAATAAAGAATATATATATATTAGTATTGGTGCTCTGACATAGCGATGTATATATGAATGTACGTACAGTATATTTAATAATATACTGTATGTTTATTTAAAAACATTTTGAAGACCATTCGCTATGAATTTTAAAGTAGTGACTACGTCACATACTTTGTCTCGGCAAAAGCAAAGCGGAGTATTCGACAGTAATACCGTTTATCACTTGTAAGTGGTTGTCAAGACTACATACCCCTTTATAGAAGCTGGTTTCTTACAGAATTCCAGTTATGTTTACCAGCTGTTTAGACTAATTAACATACAGAGCGGTTGCCGACCCAGCAAAAATTAGAAATTAGAATTGGTGCTCCGAAATAGCGAAGTATATGACGTAGTCACTACTTTCACTACTTTAAAATTCATAGTGAATGGTCTTCAAAATATTTATAAATAAACATATAGTATATTATTAAATATACTATACGCATATTCATATATATATATATATATATATATATATATATATATATATATATATATATATATATACGAGTTTCGCGTATAAAATGTACTGAGCTGAAAATCTTAAATTAAAATCTTAAATTAATTCTCTCTGTCGGGCAACGAGAGAGAGATGCTTGAATATGTTGTTATTTTACATGAGGTCGATTGTGGATAAGCATACCTATGACATGGGGCGCTCTAACCATGATACTCAAGTCAAGTGTTTAAGTGTTTTTCCCTTCAAGGATTGTGTACCTACTACCTGTAAATTTATATATATATATATATATATATATATATATATATATATATATAAATTTTGATTAACTTTGAGAACTTTGATAGGTTTCGGCCACCATTTGCCCACCTGGTGGCGAAATCATTCAAATCATGATTTGAACACCATGGCTCACTCAAGTAGAGAGTTATTGTTTTCGGAGGCATATCCACGAGTAGACGGCTTTCTTGGAGGAATTTGTCCAAAGACATTTTTGATTTATAGAATCTGTTTCTGTTTTTATGTATTTTGGTGAAATGTCAAAGTGGGTGGGATCAGTTGAGGTGAAATAATTGTGCCGTAATGTTGTTATGAGATGCGAGTTTGACTTTTGTTGTGGGCGGATAGCACTGGGCTATATATATATATATATATATATATATATACATAAATATATATATATATATATATATATACATAAATATGTACATATATATATATATATATGTATATTTATATATATTTATATATATATATATAAAATAATAATAATAATACATATACGTGTGTATGTATGTATATGTACATATGTGTGTTTATCACTCTGTGTTTTTGTGTTATATATATATATATATATATATTTATATATACATGTGTGTGTGTTTATATATAATTTAATATAATAAAAATAACAAATACCAAACGCTTTTTCTGATTTACAGAGAAGAAAGAACATGAACATTATTTGGATGTTGCTGCAGTTAATATTGTTATTACTGTTTTTGTTATTGTTGTTATTGATATTTGATAACAAACACGAAAGAACAATAAAAGGAAATTTTACAAAAAATGAAAAAATAGCGATATTCTATCTGGTAGAACATATGTTTGGTAAATAAATACAAAGAGCAAAGATTTGGAAGGCAAACAAAACAACAACAAAGACCAAAACAAAACATGTTTATACGTTGTATTCTGTAAATACATGTTCACTATAAAATGAGAAGACTATTCTTATTATAGATGTGTACGACTGTATATGTGTGTTTATGAGGGAATGTGTGCATGTGTATATGCACATACACACGCGCGCGTGCGCACGCACACACACATAGAGCCCAATACAAACACGCGCACATATACTTATATATATATATATGCCTGTGTGTACGTACATGGTTGTCTGCACTTGTATGTTTGTGTATGATCTTTTAAAAAAATCAGAAATGAATTTTGGAATTCGTATGTTTTTAAAACTACCTTTTTACATATCTCTCTATCTGCTGATATTTCTGTCTGGTTGTCTGTCCTTCTCTCTCTCTCTCTCTCTCTTTCTCTCTCTCTATCTATCTATCTCTCCCCCTCTCTCTCTCTCCCTCCCCTTCTCTCTCTCTCTCTCTCTTTCCCACACATATATGTATATATATATATCTGTATATATATATATATATATATATATATATATATATATATATATATATATATATATATATATATGTATATATATATGTATATATATATATATATATATATGTATATATATATGTATATATATATATATGTATATATATATATAGCTGTCCAAACGGCCGGAGCTCAGCCGTCAGGGTCCTGACTCTTTTCCTACGCACACACACACACACACACACACACACACACACACACACACACACACACATATATATATATATATATATATATATATATATATATATATATATGTATATATATATATGTATATATGTATATATATATATATATATATATATATATATATATATATATATATATATATATATACAGTACAGAAAGTCAGAGCGAAAGAAAGAGGAATATACATACAAATCAGGCAATAATAGATAATTGTTTCTACTTTAGGCACAAGGCCAGCAAATACCCAGTTCATTACTGGTACTTTATTTTATCGACCCCGTAAGGATGAAAGGCAAAGTTAACCTCGGCGGGATTTGAATAATAGATAATGCTGCCCTTTATGTGAATGGTCCCAAGCCATGCAGCTTGAACACAACAGAAGCCTATAACATAATTACGCGACAAATACGTTTGTCGACGGGAGGAATAGGTTAATGGCCAGATGAAGACACCAGAATAACTGGTCTAAATTTCAAATGGAGTAAACATTTGATGTCGTAACACTATTGAGATATACTAGTCTACTGGTTGAGAGTTAAAACCTGTTGCAGGTATTTCGTTAACCTCCTGTGTAATCTACAGAAGAACTTCCAGAGTAACGAGTCTCAAGCTTAGCACACACACATACACACACACCTATATATATATATAACCAAATGTTAAACAAGGTTCATTGATTATTCAATGAATATAGTTTTACAATAGATTAAAAGCACTCAACAGAAGTTTTATGAAGTTATTAATATTTTGAATAATATATATATATAACAACTAGAAATTGATTAACATATAAATAAACATATGAAATAATCACAGGGGATAATTTTTACAAGTGTGTAAGCACACATAGCTAGGTAGGCAACTAAATAAAGTTAACTAGAACTTCAAAAATAGATATCTTATAATATGATTAATCTTCCCTGTATATATTCCATTAAAGAAATATATTTCACCAATTAATCGAATGGTAAACCACGGAGGCCGATACTTGGATTTTCAACAAGGAAGAAGTCCAGCGATCTATGTTTACGCATTAAGTTCAAATCAGCGACTGGCCAGTAACACATGTTGTATCTACTAAAAATACACACATAATTTTGATTTAGATTAAATTCATTTTGATTTCTCTTAATTTTTTATATAGATATATAAATACGGCTCCTTAATTGTGGAGCTAACTCTGTTGAAAGGACTTGACTGCTGTTTCTAGTTGTCGATAACCCTATTCACGCCACTGGGACGAAGCTGGTATGATGTGTGTATTTTTAGTAGATACAACATGTGTTACTGGCCAGTCGCTGATTTGAACTTAATGCGTAAACACAGATCGCTGGACTTCTTCCTTGTTGAAAATCCAAGTATCGGCCTCCGTGGTTTACCATTCGATTAATTGGTGAAATATATTTCTTTAATGGAATATATACAGGGAAGATTAATCATATTATAAGGTATCTATTTT
>OZ024740.1:138688525-138703525 GCA_964016885.1 Eledone cirrhosa | reverse complement strand
TCACTTGAGCTCTTTATGTGGTCACTTGGTTTGCTTGCTATAGTAGCTAAATCGCCCTCCGTATTCTTTAATTAAGGCATGTTATGTTGGATTATGTTGATCCTAAGCTCTGTCTGAAAATGGGTTGGTCATGACTGAAATGTCGTTGACCATAGGTCTGCTTGATTGGCACTGACCTGGATTGCAAACCAACATCAAAATTCAACCCAACAACAGGCTCTCCAATAGGGAAAGGTCAGCTTGCTCAGAGTTCTCCTTAGACTATACACCACCACCAATACCAGATTCATCAGCAATTTTAGGGCGAGGAAAAAGTCGATTAAATCGACCAAAGTACTTGGCTGGTTCTTTATTTTATTGACATCAGAAGGATTTGGACTCAAAACGTTAAGAGTTGGAATAATTATTGCAAAACATTTTATCCAACACTCTAAAGATTCTACCTAACCGTTGACCTATCAGTACTAATAAACAACAACGTCAAGGATAATATCAGTATCATATCAACAGCGGCATTATCAGCAGTCCTTTAAACAACAACAACAACAATAATGCTCGGGGATCTCCTTATAATGAAAGAAACATTCGACATTAGAAATCGCTGTGTTGCCGTGACAATGTTTTATTAATACGTGACAACGTTCATATTAATATATGTGGAGTATGTGTGTAAGGAGTGGGGACAGTGATCACATTGGGCGCCACAGCACTCTCTACCGTGTTTTATGATGAGAATTATCGATTTCTGAAGACAGAAACGGTTGAGAATAATGACTAAACCATTTGTCGTAGCGTGTCGGAACCAGTGAGGTTCTGAGATCATATCCAGTAGAAAGATTAAGCTTAGCTTTCATCATTCTGGGCTCAGTAAAAGACACTATAATGTGTATACTGGGGTTGAAGTTAATTGTTTCCTAAACAATTTCATCGAACTATGGAGCCACCACGTAATCAAAGTCATATCCTCAGTTCATACCTTAGCGCAGTGGTTCTTGACCTTTGTTGTTGTTGGTTTTGCTCCATACCTCCACTACGACATCACTAAAAATTGGTATTGGAATTTAGAGATATTGGCCCCGCCAAATATAAAAGGTGTCTTGCGAAATATTAAATTGCTCTCTAGTCGAACGAGCACCCCAAATAGGCACAGATGGAATGTCTGTAATCAAAGGTCTGCTCATTCAGGTCGGATTTGGGACTAAACAACAATATTACTACTGCTGACATCAATGTGCCATAAGTGTTCCAGGTGAGCTGTGATACGTTTTCTAGGTCATTTATGCATATGTGATACGGAAGATTGAGATTAGCAAGATTCCTTTGATGACAGTGGTGGTCATCCTCTCGTTGCTTGTGGTGGTAATGGTGGTCCTACCCGCATTTGTTGTGGTGGTGGCCGTATTAATCGCATTGGGTGGTAGTGGTGGTGTTGATACTATTGGTAATCTTTGATGAACTTCATATAATACAACCTATTAAGTATGTTCTGTTGTACAGACACCACCTCATATCGGCATTTTATAACCTTGTCATGAAATCAATTATTGAATAAAAAGAATGTTCTTTATTAGTGAAACGAAATATAATGAAAGTATCTAAAAAAATTTAAATAACAGACAAGAATATAGGGAAAGAGCAACAAAGGGGGAGGGGAGGGAAAGAAATTGTTTTTGTTTTTTTTAAGAGAAAAGAGAAAAGAAGGGGACAGTGTCTACATTCTTCGCTGTGCGGTACATGTCAGCTGTATCTCACGGATAAGATGGCAATAGCATTGCCGTCGAGAAAAGCTAGCGACACCTGCTACATCAGTCATTTCACCTTACGTGTGTCTTTCCTGGGATAAGATTCAGTTCCGATTTTACGCAGGAAATTGGCAATCCAATGACTGAGGATACCGGCAGTCTCGATAACAATCAGCACAAAAAAGGAAGCAGTCAAAACCGGATATTTGGTTACCTTCCGCTCTTCTGCGTTACGAGCGACGGTGCTCAGAGTTATAGCCGAGGCAATGAGATTGACACCGAAGAACGTGTCACATATGACATTTCAGGTGTTTGTTTAGGTAAGACACGATCATCGTGCAGGTTGAGCTACACTTGATATTGTCCCAGTTGTGTTAGTAATCTGAAATATGAGGGACAGTGAGGCCATCGTTAACTCAAACGGCCAGAGATGATTCGAATTCCCGGTCTACGGGTTCTGATGTTTTCCGCAGTACCTGGTGCATGAGGGCACAGCTGAAAATGATAGCTGGAAGGTAGACCAGCTGTACCAAATCGGATGTTGAGCTGAGGTCGAGCCCACTGAACCTCATGGGGAGTTTTACTTGTTGCCAGTGGTGTTGTTGATACTTACAATGACCAACGAGTTCGGCGCATTTCACTGGCGTCACCAATGGGGATGGCAAGTTACACTGCACAGGAGATGTAGATGGATATATGTATTTTAATAGACAGGTAGGTAGATAATAGTCGACAAATTTGTTTGACTTGGAGTACTATTGTTATTGCTGTTGGTGGTGATGGTGAGGTGGGTAGTGGTGGTGATGGTGGTGGTGGTGGTGATGGTGAGTAGTGGTAGTGATGGTGGTGGTGGTGATGGTGGGTAGTGGTAGTGATGGTGGTGGTGGTGGTGATGGTGAGTAGTGGTAGTGATGGTGGTGGTGGTGATGGTGCGTAGTGGTAGTGATGGTGGTGGTGGTGGTGATGGTGGGTAGTGGTAGTGATGGTGGTGGTGATGGTGATTGTAGTGGTGATGGTAGGTAGTGGTAGTGATGGTGGTGTTGATGGTGATTGTAGTGGTGATAGTGGTAGTGATGGTGGTGGTGATGGTGATTGTACTGATGATGGTGGGTAGTGATGGTGGTGGTGATGGTGATAGTGGGTAGTGGTAGTGATGGTGGTGGTGGTGGTGATGGTGATTGTAGTGGTGATGGTGCTAGTGGTAGTGATGGTGGTAGTGGTGGTGATGGTGGTAGTGGTGGTGATGGTGATTGTAGTGGTGGTAGTGGTGGTGATGGTGATTGTAGTGGCGATGGTGGTAGTGGTAATGGTGGTGATGGTGGTAGTGGTAGTGGTGATGGTGGGTAGTGGTAGTGATGGTGGTGGTGGTGGTGATGGTGATTGTAGTGGCGATGGTGGTAGTGGTAATGGTGGTGATGGTGGTAGTGGTAGTGGTGGTGAATGTAGTGGTGATGGTGGGTAGTCGTAGTGGTGGTGATGGTGATTGTTGTGGCGATGGTGGTAGTGGTAGTGGTGGTGATGGTGTTAGTGGTAGTGGTGGTGATGGTGGTAGTGGTAGTGGTGGTGATGGTGATAATAATGATGATGGTAGTAGTGGTGGTTGTCGTAGTGATGGTGGTAATGGTGATGATGGTTGTAGTGGTGGTGGTGGTGATGGTGGTTGTGGTAGTGATAATAGTAGTGAAGGTGAACTTGGCATTGATGTTGATGGTACTGATGATAGTAATGGTGGTGGCAGTGGTTATGATGCTGGTAGTTGTAGAGCTTGTGGTGGTAATGGGGGCGGTTGCAGTGTTGGTAATGATGATGATGATGATACTTAAATTGATGGTTGTGATAGTGGTGGTGATGGTGATGCGGATTGACCCGGGACGATATTTCTGAACGGAAACTGATCAGAATATCGAAGGAATAAATAATCGGAAATAAGGAAAAAAAAACTTTAAAACGGAAGGGGGAAACTCTGAGAGAGAGAGGAGAGGATATAAGAAGGGTGGTCGTATGTGGAGTGTGAGTGATGGTGGTGGTGGTGGTGGTGGTGGTGGTTGCGACAGTGGTGACGGTGGTGACGCAAGCTGTGGTAATGGTGGTGATTGTTGCGACAGCGGTGGTAATGGTGGTGGTTGTTGCGATGGCGGTGATGGTGGTGGTTGTTGCGACAGCGGTGGTAATGGTGGTGGTTGTTGCGATGGCGGTGATGGTGGTGGTTGTTGCGACAGCGGTGGTAATGGTGGTGGTTGTTGCGATGGCGGTGATGGTGGTGACGCAAGCGGTGTTAATGGTGGTGGTTGTTGCGATGGTGGTGATGGTGGTGACGCAGCGGTGTTAATGGTGGTAGTAGTTACGATGGCGGTGATGGTGGTGATGCAAGCGGTGTTAATGGTGGTGGTTGTTGCGATGGCGGTGATGGTGGTGACGCAGCGGTGTTAATGGTGGTAGTAGTTGCGATGGTGGTGATGGTGGTGACGCAGCGGTGTTAATGGTGGTGGTTGTTGCGATGGCGGTGCTGGTGGTGATGCAAGCGGTGTTAATGGTGGTGGTTGTTGCGATGGCGGTGACGGTGGTGATGCAAGCGGTGGTTGTTGCGATTATGGTGATGGTGGTGGTTGTTGCGATGGCGGTGATGCAAGCTGCGGTTGTTGCGATGATGGTGGTGGTTGTTGCGATAACGGAGATGGTGGTGATGCAAGCGATGGTTGTGGTGGTGGTGTCAGTCGTGGTGATTGTTGCGATAGCGCTAATAGTGGTGATGGAAGCAATGGTAATGGTGGCGACAACGGTGTTGGTGGTGATGGCCGAGGTTGTGGAAATTGCAGCAGCGGTGGTGGCGTTCGTCGTCGTGGCGACAGTGATGGTATTGGTGGCGGCGGCGGTTTTGGTGGTGCCGCTGCTGTCATAGTAAAGCTTGAATCACGGAAGTCGCTATAGTAGTGCTGATAGTGTTTGAATGGAGCGGTTTGTGCGAAAATGTGTGTGTGTGCCAGGGCGTCGTAAGGCTGGGAGTTGCGAGGGGACGCCACGAACATAGGGGCCTCTCGAACTCATTTAGGCCTATATAGTTTACCAACAGACTATAATTTACATGTTGAATATTTTTTAAGGCTTATTATATACTTTTCAACGATTTGATTAATCTTTGTTGTACAGAATGTTTTCTAATGTTTAAACACTGGTTTTCTTGGAAATACCCAAAATAGTAGTGGTAATGGTGGTTGTGGTGGTAGTGATAATGGTGGTAATGGTGGTAGTGGTGGTAGTGGTGGTAGTGATAATGGTGGTAATGGTGGTAGTGGTGGTAGTGATAGTGGTGGTAGTGGTGGTAATGGTGGTAGTGATAGTGGTGGTAATGGTGGTTGTGGTGGTAGTGGTGGTAATGGTGGTAGTGGTGGTAGTGGTGGTAGTGATAGTGGTGGTAGTGGTGGTAGTGGTGGTAGTGGTGGTAGTGATAGTGGTGGTAGTGGTGGTAATGGTTGTAGCGGTGGTAGTGGTGGTAGTGATGTTAGTGGTGGTAGTGGTGGTAGTGGTGATAGAGATGGTAGTGATGTTAGTGGTGGTAGTGGTGGTAGTGTTGATAGAGGTGGTAGTGATGTTAGTGGTGATAGTGGTGGTAGTGGTGATAGAGATGGTAGTGATGTTAGTGGTGGTAGTGGTGGTAGTGGTGATAGAGATGGTAGTGATGTCAGTCGTGGTAGTGGTGGTAGTGGTGATAGAGATGGTAGTGATGTTAGTGGTGGTAGTGGTGGTAGTGGTGATAGAGGTGGTAGTGATGTTAGTGGTGGTAGTGGTGGTAGTGGTGGTAGTGGTGATAGAGATGGTAGTGATGTTAGTGGTGATAGTGGTGGTAGTGGTGGTAGTGGTGATAGAGATGGTAGTGATGTTAGTGGTGGTAGTGGTGGTAGTGGTGATAGAGATGGTAGTGATGTTAGTGGTGATAGTGGTGGTAGTGGTGATAGAGATGGTAGTGATGTTAGTGGTGGTAGTGGTGATAGAGATGGTAGTGATGTTAGTGGTGGTAGTGGTGATAGAGATGGTAGTGATGTCAGTGGTGATAGTGGTGGTAGTGGTGATAGAGATGGTAGTGATGTTAGTGGTGGTAGTGGTGGTAGTGGTGATAGAGGTGGTAGTGATGTTAGTGGTGGTAGTGGTGGTAGTGGTGATAGAGATGGTAGTGATGTTAGTGGTGGTAGTGGTGGTAGTGGTGATAGAGATGGTAGTGATGTTAGTGGTGGTAGTGGTGGTAGTGGTGATAGAGGTGGTAGTGATGTTAGTGGTGGTAGTGGTGGTAGTGGTGATAGAGGTGGTAGTGATGTTAGTGGTGGTAGTGGTGGTAGTGGTGATAGAGGTGGTAGTGATGTTAGTGGCGATAGTGGTGGTAGTGGTGATAGAGATGGTAGTGATGTTAGTGGTGGTAGTGGTGGTAGTGTTGATAGAGGTGGTAGTGATGTTAGTGGTGGTAGTGGTGGTAGTGGTGATAGAGATGGTAGTGATGTTAGTGGTGGTAGTGGTGGTAGTGGTGATAGAGGTGGTAGTGATGTTAGTGGTGGTAGTGGTGGTAGTGTTGATAGAGGTGGTAGTGATGTTAGTGGTGGTAGTGCTGGTAGTGGTGATAGAGGTGGTAGTGATGTTAGTGGTGGTAGTGGTGGTAGTGGTGGTAGTGGTGATAGAGATGGTAGTGATGTTAGTGGTGGTAGTGCTGGTAGTGGTGATAGAGGTGGTAGTGATGTTAGTGGTGGTAGTGCTGGTAGTGGTGATAGAGGTGGTAGTGACGTTAGTGGTGGTAGTGGTGGTAGTGGTGATAGAGATGGTAGTGATGTTAGTGGTGGTAGTGGTGGTAGTGGTGATAGAGATGGTAGTGATGTTAGCGGTGGTAGTGGTGGTAGTGGTGATAGAGATGGTAGTGATGTTAGTGGTGGTAGTGGTGGTAGTGGTGATAGAGGTGGTAGTGATGTTAGTGGTGGTAGTGGTGGTAGTGGTGATAGAGATGGTAGTGATGTTAGTGGTGGTAGTGGTGGTAGTGGTGATAGAGATGGTAGTGATGTTAGTGGTGGTAGTGGTGGTAGTGGTGATAGAGGTGGTAGTGATGTTAGTGGTGGTAGTGGTGGTAGTGGTGATAGAGATGGTAGTGATGTTAGTGGTGGTAGTGGTGGTAGTGGTGATAGAGATGGTAGTGATGTTAGTGGTGATATTAATATCTGTAGTAGAAGTGGTGGTATTTGTATCTTTAGTAGAGGTAGTGAGAATAGTAATCGTGGGGCAGCAGTATATGGTAGAGTGGTGGCAATGGTGGTAGTGGTGGTAGTGGTGATACAAATGGTAGTGATCCTAGTGGTTTGATAATGGTGGTAGCGCTAACAGATTGTGAAGGGTAATGGTGGTAGGGTTTGGGGGTGGCGGTGATTGTAATATTGTTGGTAATGTTGATGGTACTGATGTTGATGTTGATGTTGATGTTGGTGTTGGTTGGAGTGTCGTTATTGGTGTAGTGGTGTTGGTAAACTTAATGGTGGTGGTGTTTTGCTGTTGTTTGTGGAGGGATTGTTAGTGGTGTTGGTATTATAGTTGGTATTGTTGTTAGTGTTGGTGGTGGTGATAGTATTGGTGGTGTTGGTAGTGGTAGTAATGTTGGTGGTGATAGTATTGGTGTTGTTGGTAGTGGTAGTAATGTTGGTGATGATAGTATTGGTGTTGTTGGTAGTGGTAGTAATGTTGGTGGTGATAGTATTGGTGGTGTTGGTAGTGGTAGTAATGTTGGTGGTGATAGTATTGGTGGTGTTGGTAGTGGTAGTAATGTTGGTGGTGATAGTATTGGTGTTGTTGGTAGTGGTAGTAATGTTGGTGGTGATAGTATTGGTGTTGTTGGTAGTGGTAGTAATGTTGGTGATGATAGTATTGGTGGTGTTGGTAGTGGTAGTAATGTTGGTGGTGATAGTATTGGTGGTGTTGGTAGTGGTAGTAATGTTGGTGGTGATAGTATTGGTGTTGTTGGTAGTGGTAGTAATGTTGGTGGTGATAGTATTGGTGGTGTTGGTAGTGGTAGTAACGTTGTTGGTGACATTGATGATAGTGATGGTACTCAAATCACCACACGGCAGTGATTGTTATTAGTGGTGATGGTGGTGTTGTAGTAGATGTATCGATGTTAGTGGTGCTGATGGTATTGATAGTACTGATGGTGATGGTGGTGTGGTAGAGGCGGCAATGATTGTGAACGGTGGTGGTGCTGTCGTGGAGCTTCGGTTTGTAGCTTTCATTCAATAAAGGCGTCGATTGCGTATTATATTGCTGCCGTTTGTAGCAGGCTGCCGGCAACTTGATGTATGAGTCATACATAATAATCCTAGCCCCTATTACCAGCACCACTACCATTTCCGCCACCGCCATCACAACCACCAACACCACCGCTACCATCACCACCAAATAAATTCTTACCCCCACCGCTGCCCTCACCGCTAACGTCAATTTCCTTCTAGATCGTGCATCGTTGTTAGACACGTGCACAAATATGCAGCGTACCATATGTGTTTGTATATAATATAAACACATACATATACATGCAGACATACACACAAATATGCACACTTAGATATATATATATATATAAGAATGTTTATAAATTCATATATATATATGTATATAAGTATATATATATATCTGTGTGTATATATATATATATATATATATATATGTGTGTGTGTGTGTGTGTGTGTGTACAAATGTTTATATACTGTCAAATAAACACATACATGCATACGTACATATATGTATATATAACTACTGTAGTTATATACTTATCTACACACGTAACATACACAACATTTATACATAAGTGAATGAATACATACATATGCACACTTACACATACATACATTCACATATAAATATACATATAGAAATATACATACATCTAACAAAAAACATGGAGATTTCTGATTTCTGATTTCTGATTCTAAAACGGGCCTTTATATATATATATCATTGAGATTAAAATATGTTAATCTTAAAGCATCAGCTTATGTAATATAATGTGTTTTGCCGACCAAAACTACTTCTGTGAAACGCGTTATAACACGTAAAGTTTCGTATAAATGAAACTGTATTTATACTCAATATTCTATATACTTTGGGGTCTTTTTTAAATCGTAAATTACTTAATCGTTCGACAAAGCCTATCTAAAGTATGCATTGAATAAATAAACTAACACAGAATTACAATTCTTTCACTAAAAAATACCTCATTGTTTTTTTGGATAACCCTTCCCAGAACAAAATACAATTTCGACTAATTACACCGTGTAACATATTTTTTGTTCCCCGGTTCTAAGTGTCATGGTTTGTTATATCCCATTATTATTTTAAAAAAACACTATTATTTAATCAGAAGTTTGGGTTTGTGGTCAGGAGTTTGATATTTCGAAATTTTCATAATTTTCAAAAAAAAACACATTTTCTTTTAATTTATCAGTTCATATAATTAAATCAACAGAGTATATATTTATTTTATTACACAAGCTTATCAAAAGCAAACAAGTAAAAACAAATAACACTTATAAAGCAACTTATACACGTCAGAAATGACTGGATTTCCTGGATTTGCGGTTGTAGTCTAGGTTGCATTCCCGCACTAGCCCCCAGATATAGTCCCCCATCATTTTTTCATTGTAGTGGCCCTGGTACCTCCGCTCTATCTCTTTCACATCTTGGTGGAATCGTTCGCCTTGTTCTTCTGCGTAGGCGCCCATATTGTCCTTGAATTTTTCCAGGTGACCGTCCAGCATATGGAGTGTAAGCGACATCCTTCATCACATGGCGCCAAAAGCCTTTATCAGATCCTGCACCAGTTGCTGGTAGTTTTCAGCTCTTTAGTTGCCCAGGAAGCCCCTAACAACTGCCTTGAAACAGTTCCATGCTGTTCTCTCAATCCTATTGAGCTTATTGGAGAACTCGGTAGACTCAAACACCTTCTTTATCTGAGGTCCAACAACAATTCCAACTTTGATTTTGGCCTCAGATAACTTGGGGAAGAACTCAAGAAGGTACTTAAAAGCGGCTGATTCTTGGTTGAGAGCCTTCACAAACTGCTTCATCAACCCCAACTTAATGTGCAGTAGCGGCATGATCACAATCCTGGGATCAACCAGTGGCTCCCACATGACGTTCCGGGTCCCAACTACAAATTATGTTCGCTGCTCCCAGTTCTTTCTTTTGTAGTGGTCAGAGGTGGCTCTGCTGTCCCAAAGGCAGAGGAAGCATTGGAATTTGATAAAGCCTCCTTGGAGTCCAAGCAGGAAAGCCACCATCTTGAAGTCTCCAATGATTTCCCAATTGTACTGGTTGTATTGCAGAGCTTCCAAGAGGACTTTCACACTGTAGTAATCTTCCTTCAGGCAGACTGAATGAGCTAGGGGCAGTGTCGGGAACTTGTTTCCATTGTGGAAGAGGACAGCCTTCAAACTTGTGGTGGAGCTATCTATAAATAGCCGCCACTCCTTGGGCACAAACGGCACCCCAATAACGTCAAATAGTCCAGGCACGTCATGGCAGAAGCAGAAGCCATCCTTAAGAGTGTAAAAGCCTGAGAAATGGTCGTGTCGACTTCTCTGACTTGTCACCTGCACTTCCTCCTTGACTTTCACTGCTTCATCCTGGAGACGAATAGCTCTGCATTGGACTTGGTCAGACCCATATCCCTGACCAAGTCATTGACTTCTTTTTGGTTTGGGAAGTGAGGAACTTTTTCTGGTACCTCAGGCAGGTAATCCAAGTCCTCAGCATCCATCTCCTCCTCTTCATCAGAATACTTGTCTTGGAAAATAAATTTGATATGCAATACAAAATAAATATTGGAAAGAGAAATACATATTTAAATAATATAAAAGAACACTAATCATATTAATGAAAATTCGTGCTTAAAACACAACTTACCCTTTATTCAGGGTGCGAAAATCCAGTATCAATAAATCTCTTTAATCCACTTTTTAACAATTTTATACTTTATTGCACTTTTATAATTTTCTTTAGGTATTACTCTTTATTTTATAATTTTAATTTAACCTGAAACATATATAAAAAAAATCATTTAACATAAGCAAATTAAACTTACATACAACGTAAAATCCAACATACAAATAATTCTAGTGAATAGCTTAGAATTTTTACAAACCCAAACTTTTAACTGTTTAATAGCACTTTTTTTTATTTGGGACCTGAGCAACACAAAAGAAGTGATTACAAGCTAGGAACAGAGAGAACATATTTTTTGTTACACGGTGTTTTGTAACTTCTGTTTTCACTCAACATATTAACTTTCTTCTTTTGCATGGATTTTACTTAAACATTCGCTTTCCAAGCATACGAACCCTAAACCCAGAGACACATACACATCGACACAGCTATTACAAATAACTATGTTACTAAACAAACCAACCTTGTAAATAAGCATGTTCCAGACACTCAAAGCAGCCCCTTTGCTCTTCAGAAAATATATTTTATACTCTGCTTACATATTCAGTGCTCAACATACATACATACATACATACATACATACATACATACATACATACATACATACATACATGCATACATACATATTGATTGCTGCTTCTTGTCAGAAGAGTGCTATCCCTTCACTAAACTTTGTACGATCATGTACACGCAGGTGACTTTTCAGACCAGCTTTTGTTTTGGAGGCACGTTCACAGCAATACCGGCTGGTGTATGTCTTCAGGCATTCTACTATGTTTAGTCAGTCCACCAGCTGATTTGCAAATCAAGCCACACTCACTGCTAATGTACCGTGGAGTGTGTTATGGTAGAACCATCTCACAGGTGGCTCGCTTTCTACCGGGCTCGTGTGATTTCTGATGGTTGACAAATCCAGCTCTTGATAGAAGAAATCAACCACATACATTGCACCTCAATTCCTATTGGATTTTTGCAGGCACTGCACTTGGGTCCTACTTATGGAGAGAATGCTTCAAAACAACATGCTCCACTCGCTTTTTCTCGAAGACATCACATCCATACTTGATGATCATTCTCCATATGTACAGCCTTCAGCCAGTCTCTCCCATTTCTCCATATCAAACTTCAGAGTTTTAAGATTGTCTTTTGTGACATCTCTAAACTGCTTCTTTGGTTTATGCTGTGTGTATATATATATATATATTGTGTGGGTGTGTAAATGTGTGTATGTGGATGTGTATGGGATTATTTGCCTGTGCATGTGTATTTTTTTTTAACATTTAAACTTTTAAATAATTCTTTTTTTGTTTCATTTTTATCTTATTTATGTATTTAACCTATTTATTATTCATCAGGGAAAACATACGCACATACATACATACATGATGATGGCTGCCCCCTCGTTATCGAGTATGGCCATTGCACGATATACCATTATTAATAATAATTAATTAATTATATCGTGCAATGCCTGTGCGTGAAGATATTTTTTAACGTGAGGAAAGACTGTGCACTGAGTCAATCCCACTCTCTGAGCGACAGTAGCTATAACCCGAAAAGAAGAAAAGATCAACATCATCGGTAACTACTGAGTCGCAGGTTTTATATCGGAGTTATCCCAGTTTCCTGAGTTGCCTTCTCCTAGAAGATTGCCCTGACAAAGGCTAGGAGTCCTTCACTCCCAGTGGTTTAACCGCGCGATCGGGTGTCCAGCCCGACTATTTCTATGTCCCCGTGCATATATATACACATGTACCCATTCATATACACATATACACACACATGTACATGTGTATATTCATATTTACACACTTTTGGATGGCCGTTGACCCTTATGAGTTCTTCCGCCCTTTGTCAGGTTTTGTTTTTTGTCCTGCAGGGTGTCCAAAATCACCCTCCTCACCAAGTAAACTTGGTGAGGAGGGTGATACATACATACATACATACATACATACATACATACATACATACGCACATACATACATACATACATACATACATACATACATACATACATACATACATACATACATACCCACATACATACATACATACATACATACATACATACATACATACCCACATACATACATACATACATACATACATACATACATACATACATACATACATACATACATACATACATACATACATACATACATACATACATACATACATACATACATACATGATGGCTGCAACTCGATTCTTAAGCATCACGGGCGTTGCTTTTTAGTCCTGCTAGGGAATTGCCTATGGCCAGCCATGCCATGTATCACGAAACATGTCACATATCAAGCAATGCCTGTGCTTGAAGCTTTTTTAAGTGAGGAAAGGCTTTGTACTTGGCCCGACCCACTCTCTGAACATCGAATACATTTACCCAAAAAGTAGAACTGGTCTAGATCATTGGATGCAAACGAAGTCGCAGATTTTATATTAGTGAGATGTCTTAATGAAGAGTAGGAGTCGTTGTGTGTTCATTACTCGAGACACCATCATCAACCGAGACGTTTCGTGTTGGGAAAAATTGTGCGTAAACCGATGTGTTCGTGATGAACGGCGTTCGTGAACCGAAGTTCCACTATGTATATATTATAAATATGTATATGTGTATATGAGGAGAGTATGCATATATAAAGTGTACATATGGCAGCAAGACTCACACATATATACTCACAGTGACATACACATATTCATCAATGGGCATACGTGTACTGAGAAACATTACATGTTATCCAACATGCTTACTACTCCATCCGTGACACTGCGCAGACGCACAAACATTATAATTTGATCATCCATCATCGCGGTTTGCTCCATTTCTTTATTGGCGTTCCAATAGCTGAATGTATATCAACACGGCCAGAAACAATGAACAGGTCAGCAATTGATGGCTTGGTTTTGTCAGAATTTACTATAAAGCCGGCAATAAATCTGTCTGAATGTATATTTGCCTGTCTTCACACGTATTTCTATATTTATGACAATCTAAGTATCCCCCTCCTCCCCTCTCTCTCTCCCTCTCTCTCTCTCTCTCTCTCTCTCTACATATATATATATATATATATATATATATATATATATATACTAGTTGTTTGAGATATTTTCAAGACACAACTTGGGACATATCGATGCAAATATGAATGTATTTTATGTAAACCAATTTTCAGTGAAGTTGTGTGATGTTGGAAAATTAACCAAAGGAAGCAGTTTCGGATGCCAACGATAACGATGAAGCTAGTTTATGAGATGAAGCGTGTTGCATAATGGTATTGGTGCATCGTTGGTTATTAGATGAAGCCACGCTTGAAGCGATGTGGAAAATCATTTTGGAAGATAGAAATATGTACACCGAAGGCTGGATGACAGAAAAGCATATTCATTGGGTTTATTATGCATACACATATCGTATAAGCCTATATATTCTTCTATTATGAATCACGCTATGTTAGTCTACAGCTTTTTTAGCAACAGCCTTTTCTGTTCTGTGGTAGAACTCGCCGGGGTCAACTTTGCCTCTCATTCTTCCGGGGTCGATGAAGTATCAATCCAGTACAATTTACTGTTACAGCTACTGGTGTTGCTGCTGGTGCTGCTGGTGTTGTTGTTGTTGTTGTTTAGCACCAGTCAATCCTGGTTAATTAGATCTATAATTGGAGATAATCCAACCGTAATCACTCGTCTTTTTCTATGTGCGTCTTCTTCTAAGACGATAGGGCGTGATTTGAGGGAGATTTAGCCGCAATTTCTAACAGGTTGAACGACCTCGGTGGCCTGTGATCTTGTTGTTACTGTTGCTATCACTCCTTTTAAACTTGTCATTAGAGATATTGTTATATTGTCGATGTTGCTTAGTTGTAATTTGTTCTTCCTGTTTCTGTTGCTGTTGTTGTTGCTGTTGTTGTTGCTGTGGGTTTTGTTGTTATTGTTGTTGTTGCTGTGGGTTTTGTTGTTATTGTTGTTGTTGCTGTGGGTTTTGTTGTTATTGTTGTTGTTGCTGCTACTGTTTCTGTTGTTGTTGCTGTTACTTTTGTTGTTATTGCTGTAGATTTGGTTGTTGTTGTTTCTAGAGTTAATGTTTTTGGTATTACTACTGTTGTGGTTGATGATGTTATTGTTGTTGATATTGATGTCATTGGTGTTATCGCTGTTGTTGTTGTTTCTGTTGATGCTATTGTTGTTGCTGTTGTTGCTATGGTTGTTGTTGTTGTTGCTATTGTTGTTGCTGTTGCTGCTATTGTTGTTGCCGTTGTTGCTATTGTTGTTGTTGTTGTTGCTATTGTTGTTGCTG
>OZ024740.1:138683525-138686025 GCA_964016885.1 Eledone cirrhosa | reverse complement strand
TCTCTCTCTCTCTCTATATATATATATATATATATATATATATATATATAACATGAGAAGAAAGAATACTGCGTGGTTGCACATGGGTTACATATGATAAAAATAGTCCTTCGTCAGTGATTTTCCAACCTTCATTGGTATTTCATCGCTTTAAAAATCATATACCTCCGGTTGGTGCGAGCAATAGCTAAATAAAGCTATTGGGACAAGTAAATCGCGTAAAGCGAGCGAGACAGTAAACAAATAAGGAAGGATAGCAACGCAAATATATATATATAGATATGATAGCAACGCAAATATATATATAAAGATATGATTCCAGCTTCTCAGAGAAATAACAACACAGCCAGGAGCTAGACATATCGATGTATTGACGGAGTAAAACACACTTCAATAACATGTGTACCTGTCTTTCCCACACCAATTCGGACTGCCTGAAGAGGTCACAGCCAATGTTGGCTGTCACCGAAATATATATAGCAGTATATCTATAATTTATAATAAACGAAGCCAAATTTTATATATTTGACTTAATTATTTTACATTACTCCGGAGTAAACAAACCAACCTGCGTACTTCGTCGAGTGCTCCAATCTGCATACTGAGATGTCGGTAAACAACCAACATATACTAAAAAATATTATTTATATATATATATATATATATATATATATATATATATATACATGTATGCTTTGAGAGATAGAGATATGGAAATAAATGGACCTTCATCGTTTTTCTCAATGAGTGTTCCAGTTGTTCGGTCAACGGAAGTTGTTAGATTAACAAGACCGTGGGGGGAGTATTACACTGACATGCGTACTCTTAACGCAATCCTCGGTTTAGATACAGAATTACATTATATGATAGAGTCGAACCTTTGAATTGCAGATGGGCTTCCAAACATTTTTTGTCAACCCAGTTTCACACACGAGGCTTGAGAAATGCTATATTTAGATACATATTGGTACAACTATTTTTTACAATACATTTGTGATATCTATTCAATAAATACTCCGTTAGTTTCAATGACTGCTTCATTACGAGGTCTGAAGCGTTGCCCAAATCATATGACATATATCAATACTGGACATTGTGTTGGTTATGGCGGACTTGAGAACTTCTATAGCGTTGTGAGAGTGATGAGTCACCACTCTTTCAACTACACCCTACATATAAAATAGACAAGAGGATTGAGGTCTGGTGAGCTAGAGGGCCATTTCAGCGCTGCTGAAGCTGGTACGTTCGTAAAAATTTGATATTATTTGCCTTAATTTAACTTTTCTGTACGTTTGGTACCACTTCCGGATTTATTGGTACATTTTAAAGCGTGTACTTGCTTTGTGAATTTGGCTTAATTGATATTCTAAAATCACCATTTAATGATTTACCCATTATTAGTTATAACGACTTTTACATCGAGAAGCTATCCATTAGTTGTATTTTCCCGTCAAATCTTACCTGACATCAATAACTCTTCTGCGTTGTCTTTCAAATTGGTAGCCAACCATCTTCTGCATTATCCTGGTAGCCAATAATAACGCACTATTCGTTCACAATCGATCAGTGGACGTTTTATTTGAATAAATTTCGCAAGGACGCAAAAATATAGATGGATTAAGACAAATTCTTTCTAAGTCAATCGTATCAGTTTGAGCAGTTGTGTCACGGCGTGCAGTGTGCTTTGGTGGTGTCATCTTTCAATATTTGAACTGTTTTGCTTTTTTTTTTAGAAAGATTCTGAACCCATAATGGATGGGAAAAAAGTGAATATAGAATATTATTCTGATAATGACGAAAATGACACTCAGAAGAAGAAAAAACTGAAATCCACTTTTTATGAAAGAAAAGTTCAGTCAAAATTGTTAAACAATGAGAAATGTTCATCGTGGTTAGAATGCAAGTGAGTAAATAGAATGCAAGTAAAGGCTACTGTAAATTGTGCAATTGGGAGATAGCTGGTAGCTAATCAAATAGTAAAGCATGGAGAGACAGAAAATATCAAAAGAATGCGAAAGTAGCAAAGCAAATTGTGAAGGTGACAGATTTCCTAAAACCTGCTCAATGTTCTACTCACTTATCGAAAATAGCATCAGTTGAGTTGAAACTGTGCGGATTTATTGTTGAGCACAACCTACACATTGTGATTTTGGATCATTTGCTTGGCCTTATTGCTAACCTATGCTCTGATTAAAACATCATCAAAGACATCAAGTGCGCAAAAACTAAAGGAACTTACATTTTTTCAAATGTGATCGGTCCCCATGCTTTCAATGATTTATTGTCTAAGCTATATCCAGCAAAGTTATCCCTTAATGTAGATGAAACAATGGATATTTCTACCCACAAGCAACTTGTTCAAGTAGCTTAAGACCTGATCAATGTTACCTAAGGTAAACCAAAACCGATCATATCATTGGCAATGAAATTTTCCAGCCTTGTGCATGGAGACCAATATCAACAAATAAATAGAGAAAGGAGGGAATTGACTCTGCAAGAT
>OZ024740.1:138648525-138678525 GCA_964016885.1 Eledone cirrhosa | reverse complement strand
TATACACGTGGGTTAATTAGTTTTTCACAAGAAAAGTAAAATAATATACACGTGGGTTAATTAGTTTTTTCAAAAACATCATCAATCCTGCGTGTTAAGAACTCAATTAATTTTAAAAAAATAAATGTATGCATGTATTAATTACACACGCATATAGATATTTTCTTAGGCTAAAAACAGAGAAGTGATACCTAAATAACAAACAATATCTCATAACAGTAATAAATACGGAAAGTTACGTTTAAAAGGTATCTGGAAATATATATATATATATATATATATATATATATATATATATATAGAGAGAGAGAGAGAGAGAGAGAGAGAGAGAGAGAGAGAGAAGTGGGATTGAGAGAGGAGGAGCAGAAAGAATTATCACACAGTGTGTGAGACATAGAACTAGAGAAATTGATAAATGTATGAATAGAGAGAAAGAGAGGAAAGGTGTGTGTATATGTGTGTGAGAGAGAGAGAGACAGAGACAGACAGACAGAGAGAGAGAGGGAGAGAGAGAGGTGACAGGTGAATTGTTTTTTTTTAATAAATAACAAATTTCAATTTTATTGAATATGCTTGGCAATGGAGGATTTTGAAATAAATATTTTACAAGACAATATGTGGCATATTTTATGTGTTAAAGAGGTGACGGGATTAAGTTTCAATTATATTGCTTACTTTCATTGGCAACGAAGGAAAGCCTCAATATCTAGTGTCTTACTTCATGAATATATAAAAAATAATATAAATGAATAAATTATAGCTGTTCACTAAGAAGTTAACCAAGCCACCCTCGGTTATCTTTGACCCACAGCAAAGACATTCATGATGATGATGATGATGATGATGATGATGCGGAGTAGGGGGGAGTAGGGGTGGTAAAGGAGGAAGATGAGGAGAATGGTGGTGGTGTTGGCAACGACTATCACGACGAATACGACGATGGCGACGTGTATAATGATGATGATGATGATGATGATGATGATGATGATGATGATGATGATTAGGATGATGATGCGGAGGAGGGTGGAGTAGGGGTGGTGGAGGAGGATGGTGGTGGTGTTGGCAACAACTATCACGGCGATGACGACGAGTATAATGATTATGATGATGATGATGATGATGCGGAGGAGGGGGGAGTAGGGGTGGTGGAGGAGGATGGTGGTGGTGTTGGCAACGACTATCACGACGAATACGACGATGACGACGAGTATAATGATGATGATGATGATGATGATGATGATTAGAATGATGTTGATCATGAGGATGACGATAACGATCCTACTGCTGCTACTATTACTGATGATGATGATTTCTAGTGTAGACATTGCAATGTAAAATTATGTTAAATTACTTGAAAGGGAGATGGGTGTTGTGGTGATGTGCATGCCTTTATCCAAGACATTGCCGCCAACTAAAACATGGCACCTAACTTAATTGCATAGAATCACTCATTATGCTATCTTCTCTCTCTTTCCCCGCCCGTGTTTCACTGTCTTATCATCTCACCTCTTCGCATTACATTTTGACTACTTCACTGATAAAATCTATTAACGTGTCGCCCACAGCAATCAGTAACTTACCTTTATGTTACACATGGATAAATTACAGTATGTATGTATATATATATATGTATATATATATATGTGTGGGATGGGTTGTGTGTGCGCGTGGATATTCGTATGCATGTATATATGTATGTTCGTCTCTTTTTGTTAATTTTGCGTTTATTTTGACCGGACACCTTCCCGGTGGCAAGATTATAAAGAAGAGAAAATTTCCGTCGTTCCATATATAATCATTTATCCTTTGAATCTTAAGAATGTTTTACACATTTTGAAACTGAACAAGGATTTGCGGTACTGGACCCCGCAAATTCCTCATTGATGGCCTGTGTTGATCGCCCTTCTCGTGTATCGTTCTTACTATATTAATACCGAATGAGCAGCTGATTACTACAACACATCGCGTTCTCAATCTATGGTTCCAAACAATATTAAGCCGGTTATATTTTAATTTGATGGCGGTTACTGTGACACATTAGTCTCAATATATTCAACCTGATTTGTTCTTATTTTTGTCGTCCATAGTGCATTCCATATTGTTCTTATGGGAAGATAGTCATGAGAAAACATTATTTCACGGGTGGCAATAATGTGACTAAAATCTTCGGTTTTTGTATTGCACAGCCTACATTTATTGTCACCTGATGACTTTTTTTCTTTTGTGCATGTATATGTGAGTGATTGTGTGTGTATGTGTACGTGTGCATTTATGTGTTTTGCTTTTCATGTATTGATGTGTA
Source organism: Eledone cirrhosa (assembly GCA_964016885.1). Classification (NCBI taxonomy): domain Eukaryota; kingdom Metazoa; phylum Mollusca; class Cephalopoda; order Octopoda; family Eledonidae; genus Eledone; species Eledone cirrhosa. The sequence continues at coordinate 138,676,223 of OZ024740.1, read as the reverse complement.
TATTAATGTAAGCAAAATTGTGCATCTTGTACACGTTGCATACGAATATGTATAAGAATGAGAATATGTAACTGTGTAGACCAGTGCCGAGTATATATACATTAGGGATATGTACTTGTGAATATATATGAGTCTTTATTTCATGAGGCCCCCTGTTATAAATTTTGTAACATGAAATAAAATACTTTAGGGCAGCAAGGAGTATGTGAGCTCCTCTCGAAATGTAAAGGGGTAGAGCGGTTTCTTTTGAAATTGATTTCCGGATCCTGGAACGATGTACTGGTTGAAACTTCCTCCTCATTTAAGTTTTGTATTTCAATAATAATTCAAGTGTAGAACCGTGTTTAATGTATTTCATCTTTGAGGCATTTTTCGTATCTATTTTATCTCATATCTTGAGAGAGATATATATCCTGTCGTAGCATACTGTATATCATCTCCATATGGCGTTTATCATATATAAAGATAAATTACTCCAAATTACGATAAGATTTATAATATTATATAATTTATATCTCTGTTTGGTAGAAGGTCACAAATTAATAAGGACAGATGTAATTGATTAACGTTAGTACCAGTAATTGGCACATATACGAGCCAATGAGCGAGTCACATTGTTGGGCTGAAAGGTACAATATGATACTATAATAGACAGGAAGTGGTGCGTGTGAATGTGTATGTATGTGAGTGTTTGTGTGTGTGTGTGTTGAACTGCGTCAATTCTGACAAGTGTTCCAGTGTATTGACCAACGAAACAACCTGCTCCTGAAATGTAGGTGCATATGGCTGAGCATACCATTGACACGTGTATCAACAGAATTCTCAGGAAGATTCAGCTAGACGCAGTTTGTAAGATAGCCGGCCGTTTGAAATATAGGTGCAACACATTTTAGCCAGAGAAGTTGACTGGAATAAAGTGAAATAAAGTGTCTCGCCCACGGATAAAACCCGTCGAACTCATGAAATTAGAACCATTAGCCGAACACCCTAACTACTGTGTGTGTGTGTGTGTGTGTGTGTGTGTGTGTGTGTGTGTGTGTGTGTGTGTGAGTATGTGCGTGCGCGCGCGCGTGTGTGTGCGTTTAGAAACGATGACCGAAAAACGTTTGTTTGTTTATCATTCGCTATGTCTAGCTTTAAAACAACGGAAGAAAGTGTGATGGGTACTTTGTAGTCATGCTAGCACTTATGCTCAGCAAGCATGAAGGTTAGGGTTTGCGTATCACAAGTGCCAATGTCTTATATGCCCCATTATTTAGACTACTTTTCTATAGTAACAAAAATTGATGAAGCCTTAACATTTACATAAATTTCAAATTTTGCTTATCGTTTCTAAGCACATGTTTATATATATATATATATATATATATATAATAATAATTGTTTCTACTTTTGCCACAAGGCCAGCAATTATTCCAGGGTATTACTGGTACTTTATTTTATCGACCCCGTAAGGATGAAAGGCAAAGTTAACCTCGGCGGAATTTGAACTCATACCATAAAGGGCCGTAACTCTTTGCCTCAAAGCATGGTGTTAGACCCTCTACCGATACTGCCTTTCCACCGCCCTTATATATAGTAATTATTTCTACTTTTGGCACAAGGCCACCAATTATCCCAGTGCATTACTGGTACTTATATATAGTAATAATAATAGTAATCATTGTTTCTACTTTAGGCACAAGGCCAGCAATTACCCAGTTCATTACTGGTACTTTATTTTATCGACCCCGTAAGGATGAAAGGCAAAGTCAACCTCGGCGGGATTTGAACTCAGATCGTAAAGGGATGTAACTATGCTGGAAAGCATGGCATCCGACCCTCTACCGATACTGCCAATCCACCGCCTTTAATAATAATAGTAATAATGGTCTCTTATATAGGCACAAGGCCAGCAATTTTGGGGGAGGAGAAAGACGATTAAATCGACCCCAGTGCCTGACTGATGCTTTATAATAATAATAATAATGATTTCATTTATTAGCCACAAGGGCCGACATGTAGGGGACAATACAAATACAGGGACAGTGGGGGTTTACAATAAGGTCGAGTAAAAGTGCACAATGGCAAGACTAATTTAACAATGAAGATATAAGAATATAAAATAAACTATACATAAATATAACAAAATAAATTCCCCGATAGGGAATGGACGACCCTGGAGTGACTCGGGTACCCCACCAATCCTGAACCACCCTGCGCTTCTAGGGCACCCAGGGAGAGCACCCCTCTCCTCAAGTTAACTAGCCTATAGGCGCATGGTCAGAGTAGGCCCATTCACACGAGCCATTCTCGCCACATTCATCCACCTTTTAGCAAATGTACTGGTCAGTTCTACTTCGTCGAGGCCCAAAGCTTCTCCGAGTGCGTCATCGCACTAATCCTCTATAGAACTCGAGAGTGGAAGTTCCACTGATCGTATTGCCCGCTTGGTAGAGGGCAGTGAGTGCCTGGCAACATTCCAGGTGTCAGTCACCCAGTCTCGGTCTCTTGAGGTTATATGGTGGACAATTTCCAGAAATCCTTCGCTTGGCAGTGCTACAGGGGGGCAACATTCCAGGTGCCAATCACCCAGTCTCGGTCTCTTGAGGTTATATGGTGGACAATTTCCAGAAATCCTTCGCTTGGCAGTGCTACAGGAGGGCAACATTCCAGGTGCCAGTCACCCAGTCTCGGTCTCTTGAGGTTATATGGTGGACAATTTCCAGAAATCCTTCGCTTGGCAGTGCTACAGGGGGGCAACATTCCAGGTGCCAGTCACCCAGTCTCGGTCTCTTGAGGTCATATGGTGGACAATTTCCAGAAATCCTTCGCTTGGCAGTGCTACAAGGGGGCAACATTCCAGGTGCCAGTCACCCAGTCTCGGTCTCTTGTGAAGACTAAAATCCGAAGAGGGCTCGATAAGGATAATATATATAAAATATATAAAACCGTAGAGCAAATATTTATTAAAATAGCAGATTAAAGTTTAAGCAAAAAATAGCTGCTTTCACCCTTAACGGGATCTTCTGTTCCCGTTAAGGGTGAAAGCAGCGATTTTTTGCTTAAACTTTAATCTGTTATTTTAATAAGTATATATGTGTGTGTGTGTGTGCGCGCGCGCGTGTGTATGTTGTTTTATTTTATTTAAAACACGACTATATATTTCCAAATTCAATATGGCTTCATTGAACACCGACAGTTTTTATTATCTCTGATTTATATTTACCAAGATTCGTTACTCACCAAAATTAACAATCTATAAGAATTTAACTTAGAATGCGATTATCTTCTCACTTCATTCATTCTCTATGATGTATCTATGGAAACAAAATAGATCTATCAACCATGAGTATCTCAATGGAACAAATGTTACAAAAGTACGTTTACATACATAGATATACGTGTATATATATGTATCTATATACATATTTATATATATATATATATAAATAAATAAACAGACTAAATAAAGATGGCGTAAGCATACAATGCAACGGGAGGAAACATAATAGCATCACTGACGATGTTGCAGATGTGCAACAAAAGAACTTTGATAGACTATATATATGTGTTTGTGTCGATATTGTATCTGTATTTTTGACCGTTGGTCAGTCAATGGCAACATTGAGGACCGAATAAATATATATATATGACTCCAGTTCCTCAGTGAATTAACAACCAAACAAGGAACTGTGCATATCAGAGTATTGACAATATTATACACCTAAACAACATATGTACTTGTCTATACCATACTAATTCAAACTGCCTGAAGAGGTCACAGCCAAAGATGGCTGTCACTGAAATATATATAGCAGTAATAAATGAAGCTAAATTTTAATCATTTGACTTTTATTTAACTTTATTTTATATATATATATATATATATGTATATATATATGACTGACATTGCAGTTAAACGTGTGTGTGTATATATACGTGTGTGTGTATATATATACCTGTATGTGTGTATATAAACGTGTATATGTGTAATACATATACACAGACACATGCATATATATATATATATATATAATATAAGATCAAAAGATGGTTAAAGGAGTTCCATGTATTTTATTATGCGCATTTCAAAAACAAACATCATCATGCAATAATATTTGTGTTTTCATCAGATAAAACAGGAGAACATGATATGAAGGCTAAAAAACACTTGTGGATAGTGCAGTTTTAAATCAACATATGATATGTTGATTTAAAACTGCACTATCCACAAGTGTTTTTTAGCCTTCATATCATGTTCTCCTGTTTTATCTGATGAAAACACAAATATTATTGCATGATGATGTTTGTTTTTGAAATGCGCATAATAAAATACATGGAACTCCTTTAACCATCTTTTGATCTTATATTATGTATACTCCAGTCCTACAAACTGTAGAGTGCTTCTTATCCGATATCTGCATTGCTTTATTGTACTACAATAAAACTCACCTCCTACATATATATATATATATGCATGTGTCTGTGTATATGTATTACACATATGTGAGTGTAAACATACACACATACACGTTTAACTGCAATGTCAGTCAAAATATATGGAAGCGAAAGCAAAAATAAATAAATAAATAAATAAATATAAAAAGGAGCTGGCGAAAAAATTGGTCTAAAAGAAAAACAAATGAAACAAAAATCAGATAAAGGACCAAAAGCACTTTTGATAAAAAAAAAGGACATACATAAAAATATAATAAATAAATTTATAAGATTAAAGGCATGTGTGTGTGTGTGTGTATGTGTGTGTATGTGATGGAACTAGGGAATGTGGGAGGGGAGATGAAAAGCAGTGGTGATAATAAGCTGTTGGCTGCTTCAAATGCCCTAGTTAAAGTATCTTTAATGCAGGAATCATGATGAGGAAAAAATCTTTAGATGTGTGTGTAGGGGAGGTGGTATGGAGGGTCAAGTGTAGGCTTCTGTTCTTTAGAATAGTATGATGATGATGGTGTTGGTGGCGTAACGATGATGATGGTGAGGAGGAGGAGGATAATGATGAGGGGGAGGGGGAAGATGAGGAGGATGGCAGTGGTGATGGTGATGATGAGGACGACGACGATGATGATGATGATGATGATGACGACGACGACGATGATGATGATGACGACGACGACGACGATGACGACGATGATGATGATGATGATGATGATGATGATGATGACTATGACGACGGTGATGATGATGATAATGATGATTATGATCATCCTCAGTCGACAACGACCATGATGAGATGGTGATGATAACGACGCAGATGATGAGAACGGTGAGTATGGTGATGATGGTGATAGTTTACATTCACAGGACAACCCTTACTCAGCAGATATATTATCGAGGGATTCCTAGGCATGATCCACTCGCTACTTCATCTAAAAAGCATTGAATATTTACAGCAACATTACTTAACAGGTTACTTTCTTTCCAAGATGGGTTCAATTTAAATGAGATTTGGGTGCAGTTTCTTACCTATTGAGTGACCAAGAAGAGGCTCCGAATCGACAAATGAATCGACTTCAATGCAATGACTGAAGCCACGAATTTGGTCCAGCAATTGTTCAAAACAATTAAATGTGTGTATGTATGTGAGTACGTGTATGTGCACATATATATATATATATAGGAAAAAGTATGACCTCCACGGTGGAGCTCAAGCCGTTTCGACGGCTATTTCTGGACTCAGAGTCCAGAAATAGCCGTCGAAACGGCTTGAGCTCTGCCGTCGGGGTCATACTTTTTCCTATTTCCCACTCTACTACACTAAGTATTGAGTACTCTGGTGCGTTATGGTCCATCTGGTTCCTTACCACAATTCCTTTGTTATATAGATATGTTTCTTTTATTTGCCACCAGGGCATCAAAAGTGGGACAAGTACAAAGGGGGGAGTTTACACAAAAAGGCGTCCTCAATAAGGAGGAGGCAATAACAAAGTATAAAAATAAAATAAAATATAACAAAAAATAAAATATATAACAAAATCCTCAATAAAGAGGAGGCGCCTTGGGGGGTCGCACACACCCCCGAAAAAAGTGTGCAACCCTTTTCCTCAGGAGCACAGAGAGGGGGTGCTCCCTCGTTCCTTCCTCTTTTCCACCTATAGATAGATGGATAGATAGATAGATAGATAGATAGATAGATAGATAGATATATTTCTTTATTTACCATAAAGGCATAAAAAGAAGGGACAAATACAAAGGGGGAGTTTACATACAATCGAGTAAAAAGGGTATAAAATGAAAATAAACGAAAATAACCTCAAAAGGGAGGGGACGTGATGGGGGTTGCACACACCCCCGAAAAAGTGTGCAATCCTTTGCCCGGGGAGCACATGGAGAAGGTGCTCCCTTCTCCTTTACTTTACCTACAGGATGGTATACAGAGAAGGCCCATTTACACGAGCCATTCTCGCCACTATCACCCACCTTTCATAAAACTGCCTGTGGCCAAGCACCTCTCTCTCCGTTCTTATCCTTCTTCCGAAGTGATATCGGAAGAAGTAGACCAGACTATGGCCAGAGAGGAAGTTGCCTGACCTCAGACCTTTCAATCGTGTCCACCAAACAACCTCTTTCAACATGGCTATTACGCACAGAAAAACCGCCTTTGCTTCCTTTGTGAAGAGGGGAGGCGGTTTGATTGTGATCACGGACTCGGCGGTCAATTGAATCGGCGCCACCCGCGACAGCAGTCGTTCGGCGTAGCCCCACAGATCAGCCACGCCCAGACATTGCACCAATGCGTGCGCAACGGTTTCTTCGTGACGCACGCATCTAGGGCAAATCTTTTTTGAGGGATCCCTGCCCGGGCGCCCTTGTCTGTAGAGCTTCTCTCGAACGGGTAGAGCCCCCCGGTAGCACTGCCAGGCCAGTGACTTCTGGAAGTTGTCCATTGGTCCTGGGCCGAAAGTCCTACCGAACAGGCTGGCCAGTTCGTCCTCTTCCATGTCCAGCGACTCTCCAAGGGTGTCATCGCCCCTGCTAGCCACCAGCCCTCTATAGAATGATGAGGTGGATTCTCCACCGACGGCCTGGCCCGCTTGCCAGAGAGCCCTGAGCGCCTGAGCACACTCAGTGTGCCAGTCTCCCAGTTTTCCGGATCTTTGCTTGACCCAGGACTGCAGCTCGGTGAGCGAGACGAGTCTCGGAAAGGCTCGTTTCACGAACGGAGCCCACACCGGTTTACCAGTGAGGAATACCTGTAGGTGCCGTAGCCTTAATGCGTGCCTACGCATCATCAACCACGGCATCCCCAGCCCTCTTTTCGAAGGTTGTTGGCAGCATATGGATCTTCTCACCATAGGAGGGCGCTTCTTCCAAAGAAATTGGAAGAGCATGCGTTCCATGGTGGTGAGTGTTTCCTTAGGGCAAGGCACGACAGTCAGGCGGTAGTAAGTGACGGACGCTATGTAAATGTTCACTACCTCCGCCCGCCCTTTTAGGGACAGCTTACACTTGGTCCATTTCTGGGTTAGTGCAAACACCTTGTTCGTAACCTCGTTCCAGTTCTTTTCCACCTGGAGGTCCGGTCCAAACCAGACCCCAAGCAACTTTACCGGGCCCTCCGTCCAGTGTCCGACGACACCGTCGGGAGGCATCGGTCTGCCTCTCCACGTTCCGAGTTGCAGCCCGATGGATTTTTCCCGGTTCAGTTTCGCTCCTGACAACCTTTCGTAATCCTCCAGTAAGGTACCGATCGCCTCGATCTCCGAGTCGGTCGATACCATTACTGTTACGTCATCGGCGTAGGCTGACACCGCTTTGCTCAATCCTGGTTCCAGGGGGATACCCTGCAACAACTCCAACTTCCTCAGTAAAGGCTCGAGAGTCAATACGCACAGAAGGGAGGAGAGAGGGCACCCCTATCGAATGGATCGTGTGATTTCGAACGGCTTCGAAAGGTAGCCGTTCACCTTGATCCTAGAACAGATGTGGTTGCTATGTAAGGCAGTGATCTAGCCTCTGAAAACAGGACCGAACCCAGCCGCCGCTAGCACCGCATCCAGGTAACCATGGTCGACCCTATCGAAGGCCTTAGACTGATCCAAGTTGATCAGAGCCCCACCGAAGCCAGGTTTGTTGCCAACCCTCTCTATGATGTATCGCATGAGGTGGAGGTTATCGTGAATGGACCTTGATGGGATAGCACATGTCTGCGCATCTCCCACCAGGCCACCCACGACAAGCGCCAACCTCTTTGCTAACACCTTGGCCAAAATCTTTAACTCTGCGTTTAGCAGGGTTATGGGCCGAAAATTATTTATACTATCTCCCTTGTTCTCGTCCTTCCTCACCAGCGTGACTACGCCCTTGGCTACAGAACAAGGAATTCTCCCGTTCTGCTGCCAATTGCAGTAGACCTCTTCGAGGAGTTCGGAGAAGAAGACCGGCATTGCTAAATAAAGTTCGTAAGGTATACCATCGAGACCTGGAGATTTGCGTCTGCTGCATTGGCTCAGCGCATCTCCGATCTCATTAGCCGAGATTGGTCCCTCGCAGGACTCTGCCTCTTCGCTCGAGAGACGCGGCAGGCCGTCGAGGTATGGACCGAAATCCACGCCCCCGCCGGGACCCTCGCCTCCCCCGAACAATCGGGCAAAGGGCCTTTGAAAGGCCTCGCACATCTGCTTAGGCTCCCGGATCACCCGTCCATCTTCGTCTTGCAACGACCGGATGGTGGATCGATTTCCACTCTTAGCTTCTGTCACGCGGGCCCAGCCAACGGCTTTGGCCCCCTCATTACCTAGAGCACGTATTTTACTTCGAATGACGCAGCCTTCGTGCTTTGCATCGAAAAACTGGTTCAAGGCCGTCCTCGATGCCAGCACTCTGGCTACATCTTCGCTCTTGATTGCCTCTTCTAATTTACCTGTTAATTCTTTCTCGTTTCTATTCCTATCGGCAGCTAACATCTTGCTATAACTTATTGATTCTGTTCTAATCTCTCTTTTGAGAGATTCCCACCATCGGTTGTTGACGATTGCACCCGTCAACCTCTCCTTAACTAATCTGCTAATCCGGTTTCTGTAAGTCTCTTTTGCCGGTAAAGACAAATTAAGTTTCCAGTAACCGGGACCCTGTTTATGTGTTTTCTCGAGATTGACTAAGCAGATCACTAATTTGTGATCCGCGTAGCCAACCGTGCGCATTTCTGGACAGCTTAATATGTCCCTATCCTTACTTCTAACTAAGAATCTATCTAAGTACGATCTAGATTGACCACTGTGGTTTCTCCAAGTCCAGGTAGGCACAGTTGGAAAATCTAGTCGATATCTATCGACCAAGTTAAAACGGTCGAGTAACCCCTTGAGGCTGTTACACCCCCCTCTATTAGGAAATGCTCCTGCATAGTCCCAACGTGCATCTAGGATGTCATTCCAATCCCCCGCTAGAAGCAGGGAACGCGACGTTCCCAGAAAAGTCTCCAAACGCTGGAAGAAGTCGGGCCGTTCAGCTCCGAAAGGGGAGTAGACGGCGACCAGTCTCAAGGCCGCACCTTCACTACTGCCAACGTCTAGCACCAACAAACGACCCTCCGGGTCCGAGTGCACAACCTGTACGGCAAGACCCAGGTGTTTTTGCAGCAGTACGACAACCCCACCCCCACCTCCAGGTTGACAGAGAGATGCATGCACCTCAAAGTCATCGAAGGTAGGGGCCAGCTGCCGCACGACGCTGATTCGAGTCTCACAGATAACCATTACATTTATACCACATGACCTGAGGTCATTTAGAAGCTTTGCTTGCTTCCAAGTTGAGCCCAGGCCACGTGCATTCAAACATCCTACTCTTAACACATCCATGTGGGCGGCAGAGCCAAAGGAGAGTGTAGAGACCTACCTTTCCGCTTCCCGGGGTTCGGGTTGCACGACTTCCATGGGGTCGGGGGTGTTGGGTGAAGGGGTGTCTTGTGGTGGTGTGGGGTCGTCAGTGTGTGGTGTGGTTGGGGTGTTTGGAGTTGTGTTGGGGAGGGGAAGGGGAGGGGGAAATCTTTTTAGTAGGACGCGGTTTATGGGTTTGACAGAGGGTGGTCCTACGTCCTCCTTAAAATCCTTTTTTAGTTTTTGGTAGAGGTTCATTGGGATCTTTATTAATTTTAAATGTGGGTAGTTTTCTGAAATAACAAAGTTTCCACCTTTGGTTTGTACCGAAGGATTATTGTATATGAGTTCATTTAATTTATTATTGTTTCTGTTGATGTAAGTATAGTGTAATGTCTTTTTTTCGGATGGTGTGAGTGTTTCGAAGAGGGGAGGGGCAGGTTTGGTTTTGTTTGTTGCTGGAGGGGTGTTTTCTGTTTTGTTGGATTGTGTTGAGATTTGGGTGGGGGTTGTTTGGCCTTGTGTGTTTTGCACATGTTTTCTTTTTTTCCTTTTAATCTGTCTGAAGGACTCCGTTTCTTCCTCCGAATTCGTTGGGTTATCTTCAGTGTTGGAGGGAAGAGGTATGTTTGCTGGTAATGTTTCCGTGTTGGTTTTCTTTGTGGGGGAGATGGATGTCACTATGTTAGACTGTGTTGTGTGTTGTGTCTGCGGTGGTTGTGTTGTTTTATTGAGTGAGAGGTTGGGTGGGCCTGTATTTTGTTTTGGGGTAATGTGTTGTGACTGTTTGTGTTGTGGTGGTGGTGTGGTTTTACTGAGGGACGGGTTGGGTGGGACTGAGTTTTGTTGTTTGTTTATCTGTTGTGGTGGTGGTGGTGGAGCTGGTGTTGGTAGCAGGGTTTTCTTTTTGTTGAGTTGGGGACAAGCGGCCTTCAGGTGCCCTCTGCCTGCACAGATATGACGGGACGGCCTTCTCCCCTCCACGCTAAAGTTTATATACCCGTGGCCCTCTAATAGGATTCTGTCGGGTATTTGGGCGATGCGTTCAGGCTTCATTTGCACTACCAGCTCTATACCTGTTCCACTGAACGCATTGCCTGTGGTTTTCCCAATGGAAATCACGTTGTCATTCACTGGATCGATGAAGCCAGCTATGAGCCAGCAGTAGTCCACATCTGGCATCATTGCATCCAGCCATATGCGTTGAGTTCTTTTCCCCATATAAGATGGATAAAAGGTAAAATTTTTCGAACGAATCGGTGACAAAACACATTTTTTTGCCGCCGATTCGTTCTTCATGATAATTGCTAGGCTTCCATACAGTCTGTCTTTTCTTATGAAAGTGGTTTCATTAAGTACTTCTGTGAGTACTGTTTTGATATCTGCTTGAGAAGGCTGTTCAGGTTTGTTTGAAGTGTTGTTGATGGTGCGGAACACGACCGTTCGACTTTCAATGTCTTTGGTGAGTTCTTGAGGCATTTTTACCGATAAAATACCATTCTCTCCTTCACTTATGTATTGTTTGGCGTCTGTGATTCTTCGTGCCACATCTGAAATATTTTCGGGTATATATGTCAAATATTTCTTTGTTGTTTGTGCAAATGAAATCTTGACTCTGTCGTCTGCTTTGCTTTCTGTTATGGTGTTATTTTTAAATGTTATTTTTGTGTTTGTTGTGTCTTTGTTTGTGGTATTAGTATTGTCATGCAATTTTTCAAATTTTTTTTTTTCGTTGTTAGAATCCATGTCCAGATTTGTGTTTTCGTCATTTTTCTCCGCAGATTCGTGTTTTTATTTTAATTTTTCCTTCCTTCTCTATGACGTTAGTTGGGAAGGAAGGAGGGACTAAAGCGTGCGAGCTTACAACTCTTACCGCTGTCCCCCCACCACTATTTTCGTTCGCTTCGTTTAACATTTCTGTCAGACGATTGAAATTTGTTTTGCCACAAAATTTTTTAAAACAGGTTTTTCACCTCTAGGAGGGGTAAAGATGAGCTGACCCACCGCCTGACAGTTCAGACGGGGGGTCAAGCTACACAATAGTATCAAAATTAAATTTGAACTCACAAAATTTCCGCAATAAATTTGAACAAAACTTCTGCGCGAAGTGAATTACATCCACACTGTAGAACAGACGACAGCTAGGCTTAATAGATAGATAGATAGATAGACAGATAGATAGATAGATAGATAGATAGATAGATAGATAGATAGATAGATAGATAGATAGATAGATAGATAGATATGTTTCTTTTATTTGCCACTAGGGCATCAAAAGTGGGACAAGTACAAAGGGGGGAGTTTACACAAAAAGGCGTCCTCAATAAGGAGGAGGCAATAACAAAATATAAAAATAAAATAAGATATAACAAAAAATAAAATTTTTAACAAAATCCTCAATAGAGAGGAGGCGCCTTGGGGGGTCGCACACACCCCCGAAAAAAGTGTGCAACCCTTCTCCTCAGGAGCACAGAGAAGGGGTGCTCCCTTGGTCTTTCATCTTCCTCACCTATAGTCTGATGTAGAGTGAAGGCCCATTCACACGGGCCATTCTCGCCACTTTCACCCATCTTTCATAGAAACGGCTGGGGTGCAGCACCTCTCTCTCCATCCTGATCCTTCTTCCGAAATGATATCGGAAGAAACGGACCAGTTGTTGGCCAGAGAGAAAGGTGCCTGACCTCAGTCCTTTCAGACGCGTCCACCATACAACCTCTTTCGCCATGGCTATTACGCACAGAAACACCGCCTCTGCTTCATCTTTGAAGGGGGGAGGCGGCTTGATCATTACAATAGACTCGGTGGTCAACCGGATCGGTCCCACCCTTGACAGCAGTTGTTCGACATAGCCCCACAGATCGGCTACGCCCGAGCAGTGTACCAATGCGTGTGCAACGGTTTCCTCGTCGCACACGCATCTGGGACAGATCTTTTTGGCGGGGTCCCTACCCGGGCGCCCGTGTCTGTAGAGCCTTTCTCGAACGGGTAAAGCCCCTCGGTAGCACTGCCAGGCCAGGGACTTCTGGAAGTTGTCCATAGGTCCCGGGCTGAATGTCCTACCGAACAGGCTGGCCAGTTCGTCCTCCTCCATGTCTAGGGCTTCTCCGAGGGCGTCGTCGCACCTGCTGCGTACCAGCCCTCTATAGAATGTTGCGGTGGAGTCTCCACTGATAACCGGATCCGCCTGCCAGAGGGCGGTGAGCGCCTGGGCACACTCAGTGTGCCAGGCGCCCAGTTTTCTCGGTCTTTGCTTGACCCAGGATTGCAGCTCGGTGAGTGAGACGAGTCTGGGAAAGGTTCGTCTCACAAACGAGGCCCACACCGGTTGTCCGGTGAGGAATACGTAGAGGTGCCGTAGCCTTAATGCGTGTTTACGCATCATTAGCCACGGCATCCCCAGCCCTCCTTTCGAAGGGTGTTGACAGCAGATGGATCTCCTCACCATAGGAGCCCGCCTCTTCCAAAGGAATTGGAAGAGCGCGCGCTCCATCTTGGTGAGGGTTTCCCTTGGGCAGGGCACTACGGTCAGGCGGTAGTAGATGACGGACGCTATGTAGGTGTTCGCCACCTCCGCCCGACCTTTCAGGGATAGTTTGCAACTGGCCCACTTCTGGGTCAGTGCAAACACCCTGTTCGTAACCTCCGCCCAGTTTTTCTCCACCTGGAGGTCCGGTCCGAACCAGACCCCGAGCAACTTCACCGGGCCCTCCGTCCAGCGTCCGACGACGCTATCGGAGGGCATCGGTCTGCCCCTCCACGTGCCGAGTTGCAAACCGATCGACTTGTCCCGGTTCAGCTTAGCCCCTGTGAACTTTTCGTACTCCTCCAGTAAGGTGCCGACCGCCTCGATTTCGGAGGCCGTCGACACCATTACTGTCACGTCATCGGCGTAGGCCGACACCGCTTTCCGCAATCCCGGTTCCAAAGGGATGCCCTGCAACAACTCCAACTTCCGCAGTAGTGGCTCGAGAGTCAACACATACAGAAGGGAGGAGAGAGGGCACCCTTGTCGGATGGACCGCGCGATTTTGAACGGCTCCGAGAGGTAGCCGTTCACCTTGACCCTAGAGCAGATACGGCTGCTGTGCATAGCAGTGATCCAGCCCCTGAAAACGGGTCCGAAGCCTGCCGCCGCTAGCACCGCATCCAGGTAACCATGGTCGACCCTATCGAACGCCTTAGATTGATCCAAGTTGATCAGAGCCCCACCAAAGCCGGGTTCGTTCCCAACCCTCTCTATGATGTATCGCATGAGGTGAAGGTTGTCATGGATGGACCTGGACGGGATAGCGCATGTCTGCGCATCTCCCACCAGGTTGCCCACGACAAGCGCCAACGATAGATAGATAGATAGATAGATAGATAGATAGATATATTTCTTTATTAGCCACAGGGGCACAAAAGAAGGGGACAAATACAAAGGGGGAAGTTACATACAATAAAAACGTGTAAAATGTTATCACAGATGGAATTTAAAAGTTAGTCGATTTTCCCCAATAGAGGGAGACAGTTTATATGGGTAACACATACCCCCGAAAAAAAAATGTGCAACCCTCATCTCCAGGAGTACGAAGAGCTTGTACTCCTTTCCTCTCCTCCTCCTTTTCCTCAACCTACAGGCTGATATAGAGAGAAGGCCCATTCACTCGGGCCATTCTCGCCACTTTCACCCACCTTTCATAAAACTTGCTGGGGTACAGCACCTCTCTCTCCATCCTGATTCTTCTTCCAAAGTGGTATTTGAAAAAAAGAATCAGTTGTTGGCCGGAGAGAAAGGTGTCTGACCTCAGCCCTTTCAACCTTGTCCACCATACAACCTCTTTCGCTATAGCTATCACACAAAGGAAAACCGCCTCTCCTTCGTTTTTGAAGGAGGGTGGCGGTTTGATCATGACAATGGACTCGGTGGTCAACCGGATTGGTCCCACCCGCGACAATAGTCGTTCTACATAGCCCCACAGGTCAGTGACGCCCGGGCAGTGTATGAATGCGTGCGCGACGGTTTCTTCGTCTCGCACGCACCTCGGACAGATCTTTCTTGCAGGGCCCCTGCCCGGGCGCCCATGTCTGTAGAGCTTGTCTCGAACTGGTAGAGCTCCTCGGTAGCACTGCCAGGCCAGGGACTTTTGGAAGTTGTCCATCGGTCCCGGGCGGAAGGTCCTACCGAACAGACTGGCCAGTTCATCTTCCTCTACGCCTAGAGTTTCACCGAGCGCGTCGTCGCACTTGCTGCGGACCAACCCTCTATAGAATGACGAAGTGGAGTCTCCACTGATCTCCGGGTCCGCCTGCCAGAGGGCTGTGAGCGCCTGAGCACATTCGATGTGCCAGTCGCCCATTTTCCTCGGTCTCTGCTTGACCCAGGACTGCAGCTCGGTCAGCGAGACGAGTCGTGGGAAGGCTCGCCTCACGAACGGGGCCCACACCGGTTGTCCGGTGAGGAATACGTAGAGATGCCGCAGCCTGAGCGCGTGTTTGCGCATCGTCAACCACGGCATCCCCAGCCCTCCGTTAGAAGGGTGTTGGCAGCAGATGGATCTTCTCACCAAAGGAGCCCGCCTCTTCCAAAGGAATCGGAAGAGCGCGCGCTCCATTTTGGCGAGCGTTTTGGCTGGACAAGGCACGACGGTCAAGCGGTAGTAGATGGCGGACGCTATAAAAGTGTTCGCAACCTCCGCTCGACCTTTCAAGGATAGTTTGCACTCGGCCCACTTCTGGGTGAGTGCAAACACCTTGGCCGTCACTTCGTTCCAGTTCTTCTCCACCTGGAGGTCCGGACCAAACCAGACCCCGAGCAGCTTTACCGGTCCTTCCGTCCAGCGTCCGACGACGCCATCGGAAGGCATCGGTTTGCCTCTCCACGATCCGAGTTGCAAACCGATGGACTTGTCCCGGTTCAGCTTCGCTCCTGTGAGACTTTCGTATTCCTTTAGTAAGGTGCCGACTTCCTCGATTTGCGAGGCGCTCGACACCATTACTGTCACGTCGTCGGCGTAGGCCGACGCCGCTTTCCGCAGTCCCGGTTCCAGAGGGATGCCCTGCAATAGCTCCAGCTTCCGCAGTAGTGGCTCGAGAGTCAGTACGTACAGAAGGGAGGAGAGAGGGCATCCCTGTCGAATGGATCGCGTAATATGGAACGCAATAAATTTGAACAAAACTTCTGCGCGAAGTGAATTACATCCACACTGTAGAACAGACGACAGCTAGGCTTAATAGATAGATAGATAGATAGATAGATAGATAGATAGATAGATAGATAGATAGATATATTTCTTTTATTTGCCACTAGGGCATCAAAAGTGGGACAAGTACAAAGGGGGGAGTTTACACAAAAAGGCGTCCTCAATAAGGAGAAGGCAATAACAAAATATAAAAATAAAATAAGATATAACAAAAAATAAAATTTTTAACAAAATCCTCAATAGAGAGGAGGCGCCTTGGGGGGTCGCACACACCCCCGAAAAAAGTGTGCAACCCTTCTCCTCAGGAGCACAGAGAAGGGGTGCTCCCTTGGTCTTTCATCTTCCTCACCTATAGTCTGATGTAGAGTGAAGGCCCATTCACACGGGCCATTCTCGCCACTTTCACCCATCTTTCATAGAAACGGCTGGGGTGCAGCACCTCTCTCTCCATCCTGATCCTTCTTCCGAAATGATATCGGAAGAAACGGACCAGTTGTTGGCCAGAGAGAAAGGTGCCCGACCTCAGTCCTTTCAGACGCGTCCACCATACAACCTCTTTCGCCATGGCTATTACGCACAGAAACACCGCCTCTGCTTCATCTTTGAAGGGGGGAGGCGGCTTGATCATTACAATAGACTCGGTGGTCAACCGGATCGGTCCCACCCTTGACAGCAGTTGTTCGACATAGCCCCACAGATCGGCTACGCCCGAGCAGTGTACTAATGCGTGTGCAACGGTTTCCTCGTCGCACACGCATCTGGGACAGATCTTTTTGGCGGGGTCCCTACCCGGGCGCCCGTGTCTGTAGAGCCTTTCTCGAACGGGTAAAGCCCCTCGGTAGCACTGCCAGGCCAGGGACTTCTGGAAGTTGTCCATAGGTCCCGGGCTAAATGTCCTACCGAAAAGGCTGGCCAGTTCGTCCTCCTCCATGTCTAGGGCTTCTCCGAGGGCGTCGTCGCACCTGCTGCGTACCAGCCCTCTATAGAATGTTGCGGTGGAGTCTCCACTGATAACCGGATCCGCCTGCCAGAGGGCGGTGAGCGCCTGGGCACACTCAGTGTGCCAGGCGCCCAGTTTTCTCGGTCTTTGCTTGACCCAGGATTGCAGCTCGGTGAGTGAGACGAGTCTGGGAAAGGTTCGTCTCACAAACGAGGCCCACACCGGTTGTCCGGTGAGGAATACGTAGAGGTGCCGTAGCCTTAATGCGTGTTTACGCATCATTAGCCACGGCATCCCCAGCCCTCCTTTCGAAGGGTGTTGACAGCAGATGGATCTCCTCACCATAGGAGCCCGCCTCTTCCAAAGGAATTGGAAGAGCGCGCGCTCCATCTTGGTGAGGGTTTCCCTTGGGCAGGGCACTACGGTCAGGCGGTAGTAGATGACGGACGCTATGTAGGTGTTCGCCACCTCCGCCCGACCTTTCAGGGATAGTTTGCAACTGGCCCACTTCTGGGTCAGTGCAAACACTCTGTTCGTAACCTCCGCCCAGTTTTTCTCCACCTGGAGGTCCGGTCCGAACCAGACCCCGAGCAACTTTACCGGGCCCTCCGTCCAGCGTCCGACGACGCTATCGGAGGGCATCGGTCTGCCCCTCCACGTGCCGAGTTGCAAACCGATCGACTTGTCCCGGTTCAGCTTAGCCCCTGTGAACTTTTCGTACTCCTCCAGTAAGGTGCCGACCGCCTCGATTTCGGAGGCCGTCGACACCATTACTGTCACGTCATCGGCGTAGGCCGACACCGCTTTCCGCAATCCCGGTTCCAAAGGGATGCCCTGCAACAACTCCAACTTCCGCAGTAGTGGCTCGAGAGTCAATACATACAGAAGGGAGGAGAGAGGGCACCCTTGTCGGATGGACCGCGCGATTTTGAACGGCTCCGAGAGGTAGCCGTTCACCTTGACCCTAGAGCAGATGCGGCTGCTGTGCATAGCAGTGATCCAGCCCCTGAAAACGGGTCCGAAGCCTGCCGCCGCTAGCACCGCATCCAGGTAACCATGGTCGACCCTATCGAACGCCTTAGATTGATCCAAGTTGATCAGAGCCCCACCAAAGCCGGGTTCGTTCCCAACCCTCTCTATGATGTATCGCATGAGGTGGAGGTTGTCATGGATGGACCTGGACGGGATAGCGCATGTCTGCGCATCTCCCACCAGGTTGCCCACGACAAGCGCCAACCTCTTTGCTAGCACCTTGGCCAAAATCTGTAACTCTGTATTTAGCAGTGTTATGGGCCTGAAGTTACTTATTTCGTCCCCCTTGTTCTCGTCCTTCCTCACTAGCGTGACTACGCCCTTGGTCACAGTACAGGGAATTCTCCCGTTCTGTCGCCAGTTGCAGTAGACCGCCTCGAGGAGATCGGGGAACAAGTCCGGCATAGCTAGATATAATTCGTAAGGAAGACCATCGAGACCCGGGGATTTGCGTTTGCCGCATTGGCTCAGCACGTCCTCTATCTCAGCGGCCGAAATCGGCTCCTCGCAGGACTTCGCCTCCCTGTCCGAGAGGCGCGGCAGGCCGTCGAGGTATGGACCGAAGTCCACGTTCCCAACCGGCTCCCCGCCCCTCCCGAACAGTCGGGCAAAGTGCCTTTGAAAGGCCTCACACATCTGCTTAGGCTCAAGAATCGCCCGTCCATCCAGGTCTCGCAAAGACCGGATGGTGGATTTAGTTCCACTGTTGGCCTCTGTCACGCGGGCCCAGCTAACAGCTTTGGTCCCCTCGTTCCCTAGAGCACGTATTTTACTTCGGACAACGCAGCCTTCGTGCTTCGCGTCGAAAAACTGGCTCAAAGCCGTTCTCGACGCTAGCACTCTGGCCACGTCGCCGCTTCTAATTGCCTCTTCTACTCTATCTATTAGCTCCCTTTCCTTCCTATTCCTATCCGCAGCTAGAACCTTACTAAATTCTATCGAGACTACTCTAATCTCTCTCTTTAGAGATACCCACCACCTGCTGTTGACGATCGCTCCAGTCAACCGTTCCTTAACTAACGTACTAATCCGATTCCTGTAGGCTCTACTTGCCGGCAAGGACAAGTTGAGCTTCCAGTAACCGGGGCCCTGTCTATGAGTTCTGTCAAGGTTGACCATGCAGGTCACTAATTTGTGGTCTGAATAGCCAACAATGCGCATTTTTGGACAACTTAAAAATTCCTTATCCTTAATTCTAACTAAGAACCTATCTAGGTACGACCTAGATGATCCGCTACGATTTGCCCAAGTCCAGGTTGGCGCAGTCGGAAAATCTAGTCGATATCTATCGGCCAGGTCAAATCGACCGATTAACCCTTTGAGGCTATTACACCCCTCTCTATCGGGGCAGGCCCCTACGTAGTCCCAACGTGCATCTAGGATACCATTCCAGTCCCCCACTAATAGCAAGGAGCGGGACGTCCCTAGAAAAGTCTCCAGACGATGGAAGAAGTCCGGCCGCATTGACCCGAAAGGGCCGTAGGCGGCTACCAACCTAAACGCTCCGCCTTTACCACTGCCAAGGTCCAGAACCACTAGTCGACCCTCCGGGTCCAAATGTACCATCTGTGTTGCGAGACCCAGATGTTTTTGCAGCAGAACGACAACTCCACCCCCACCTCCAGGCTGACAGAGAGATGCGTGCATCTCAAAGTCATCAAAGGTGGGGGCCAGCTGTCGCACGTTGCTGATCCGGGCCTCGCAAATAACCATCACATCTATACGTTGTGACCTGAGGTCATTTAGAAGCATTGCTTGCTTCCAAGTTGAGCCCAGGCCACGCGCATTTAAACAGCCTACTCTTAGCATAGCCATGTTGGTGGTGAAGAGAAAAGGCACTTACCTCTCTGCGTCCCGGGTATCGGGCTGCACAATTTCCATTAGGGTGGGGGATGGGTTGTTGGGTGGGGTGGTGGTTTGTGGAAGTGTGGGGGCATCAGTGTGTTGTGTGGTTGGGGAGCTTGGAGTTGTGAGGGTGTTTGGGGAGGGGGTGGGATAGTTTTTTAGGAGGACTCGGTTAATGGGCCCGACGCAGGGGGGACCCACGTCCTCTTTAAAATTGTTTTTTAAAGTTTTATAGGTGTCCTGTGGGGCCTTAATCATTTTGAGGTGGGGGAAATCCCCTGCCTGGGTGAAGTTAGGCCCTTGTGTTTTTATTAGATTGTTGTTGTACACAATGTTTAACAGTTTTTTGTTTCTTGTATTTATGTATGTGTATGCATGTTTTTGTTTTTGTGTGGTGTTTTTTGTTTGCTGTTGTGAGCTCTTTTGTGTTGGTGTCAGTGTTATGTTTTGGGGAGGGGTTTTTTTCATTTGTGTGTCTGAGGTGTGTTTTCTTTTTTTTCTTTTGATTGTGTGGAAGTGCTCCTCCTCGTCTGACGACGAACTAGGGTCATCTTCCGCGTTGGAGGGGAGGGGTATATTTTCGGGTTGTGTTTGCGGTACGGGTGTTTTGGAAATTGTTTTTGTTTTTTGAGTGGAGGGGATGGGTTGGACATTGTTTTGTTTTGGTTTGAGCTGTGGTGGTTGTTTTTGTAGTGGTTGTTGTGGTGATTGTGTTGGTTGTGCAGTTGTTGGTGGTGTAGGCAGGATTGGGGTTTTCTTATTAAGTTGGGGACAGACAGCCCTCAGGTGACCTCTGGTTCCGCAGAGGTAACACGAGGGCCGTCTACCCTCAACGGTAATGTTGATGAAGGTTAGATCATCCAGTATGACGCGTTCAGGGATCTGGGCGATCCTTTCGGGCCTCATTTGAACTACAAGTTCGAGGCTCGTTCCACTGAACGCGTCACCCGATGCCTTTCCCATGGACACCAGCATGTCATCCTCCAGGTCCAGAAAACCTGTCAAAACCCACCATATGTCCATAATCGGCAGGATGGTGTGGATTTTTATTTTTTGTGTTCTTCTACCCATGTACGTAGGGTAGAAGGTGTATGCGGTGGATGTGATTGGTTTGATGGACAGTTTCACTGCTGTGTCCCTGTCCTTCATGAGAATGGATAGACTCCCGTAGAGTCTATCCTTCTGAATGAAGGTGATGTCCTTCATGACGTCTTTTAAAACCAGCTCTATCTCGCTCTGTGATGGTTGAGCTGGTTTTTTACTTTTGTTCGAGATTGTCCTAAACATGACCGTGTTTAGGAGTCTCTGGCTTTTTAGTTCCGGGGGGGAATGGATTGTGAATGAACCATTTTCCCCGTACACTATATATTTTTTCGCATCCGCCAGTAGCTCCTTCGCTTTTGTTATATCTACTGGCAGATAGTCGAGGGTTTTCCTTGTCGTCTCGGCGAAGGAGAAATTTTGTTTGTTTGTGTTGTTGTTGTCGTTGGTGGTGTTGTTGTTATCATTGTTGTTGTTGTCACCGTTATTGGTCTTGTTGTTGTTATTGTTATTGTTATTGGTGTTGTTTTCTACCGTCGCATTGTTGTTGTTGTTGCTGTTGGTTCTTTGGGTTGTTGCCATGGTAACGTCAAGTTGTCGGTTAACAGGTGGAGAGAATTCTTCCTCTGGCTGACCTATCTTCTTGACCTCTGCTACTGTGACAGTGGCAGGGGGAAGCTGTAAGTTCATCTTCCCCTTTCCTCCTTCGAATTTTGGTGAAGAAGCTTCGGCCATTTAAAAAAATATTGACTTTTCAACAAGAAAAAACTTTTTTTAACTATTTCGCCTAAAGGCGTAGAATATTTTGAGAGACTGACCAGATCAAAGTTTGACCTGGCAGTCCCTCTACAAAATGGTACAAAAATTAAAGTTATCAGACAAGAATTTCTATAGAAATTTAAACAGAACTTACTCAGCAAGTTATACGCGTGTGTCCATCCCAGATTGTGTGCTATAGATAGATAGATAGATAGATAGATAGATAGATACACGGGTGTGTATGATTGTGTATAGAAGATTATATTAATAAAAGGAATTCCAACTTTGTCTGATTTACTCGTTTTATTTACAATCCTTTAAAATGTGTAATGGTATTAGAATGAAATAGTATGGTAGAATATTAAATGTTAAGTGTTAATTGAACAACTACTTTCATGCTTTCGCAATCTTCAGGTTCATATTCTGTGGTTACAGTCAAGTTTGCAATTTTCACATACATACATGCATATATATATATTCTACTGACATGGAGGCTGTTTCCATAACTGCAAACGAATCGAATATTATTATTGATTTTCGTAAAATTATTATTGATATTCGTAAAACATATATATATATATATATATATATATATATATATATATATATATATATATATATATATATATATATGTGTGTGTGTGTGCGTGTATATATATATATATATATATATATATATATAAATATATAATTAAAATGTTCGCTCCGACATAACTCTTTACATATATAAACTGTGTGTTTCCCTACATTGGATTCCAGCGGAGATCAGGAAGAGAGAGCACTGTCTTGATAACGACCATTAGGCAGAAACAGATTACCCGCCCTTGCTTTTGCTGGAATCCACCTGATGGCGTTAGCTATCCGCTTCCAAAATTCATAGCTAAAGCTTTCTAATATTTATTCATAAACATACCGTATATCGCTAAATATACAAATACACACACACATCATACATCCATACATATGTGTGTGTGCGTGTGTGTGTACACACACACACACACACACACACTATATATATATATATATATATATATATATATATATATATATATATATATATATATATATATATATATATAATAAGAGGAACCGCGTGTGTCTCTGTGTATACCGTTGTCATCGGGGCTAACTGAGCCTTTTCGCGATGCACTGTACAACTTAAATGTACATTTAATTCTATGCGCGTAAGCTTTGTTTTGTTTACATCTTAATATTCCAAGGATTCTGCATTCTGAGTTCAAATACTGCCGTGGTCAACTTTGCTTTTCGAAATCAACGTATTAAGTACAAATTCAGTACTGAGTTTCATTGTTACTCTCCCTTCTTCTCTCCCCCTACTCTTCCTCTCTCTCTATCTCCCTCTCCTTTTACTCTGAAAAAAATCGGCTGTATATCGGACCTAGAGCGAGATGCCCTCCTCTAGTTTTAAATACCCACAACACGCTGTATATCACCACTGTATCATTGCGACCCCAACAGAAGTTTCAGGTTCCATGTATCATGCAAATGGGCAAAACGACTACCACTATATAATTGCTTTAGTTTCCAAATAACGCTGCCAAATAATAACAGCTCAACATCTCTCTTTGCAGTTCTCTCTCGTTTTTTTTTGTTTTGTTTTTTGTAGACTATTTTATTTATTTTTTCGACTTTACTTTTTCATCTTCACCCCATCACCACCACCACCCTCTCTTTCTTTATTTCTTTTTCTCTCTCTCTCTATCTCTCTCTCTCTAACTTTTTTCTTTCATTTCTCTTTTCTCACATCTTCCTTGATTTATCTTTCTTTCTTCCTTCCTTACCTCTCCGTAGTATATTTCCCCACCACCTCGCCTATCATCCACTCATGCTGCTCTGCCATCTTACACGACATCTTCCCCACCCCATGAACGTCTGTCTTATTACTAACAGCTTTATCACAGAAACTCACAACATTAATCTGAATACCGGATGTGTACAGTACGTGTATGTCTGTGTGTGTGTATGTATATATATATATATATATATATATATATATATATATATATATATAATTATACACAACACACACACACACAGATCTATATATATATATGTGTGTGTGTGTGTGTGTGTGTGTGTGTGTGAGAGTGTATGTATGCATATATATGCTGATGTACTTCTATCATGGTGCAATTGTTACTAATCTAATTAATATCATATGTTTACTTCCCAGTCATGTTTTTTCCGCTTCTTAATTATAATCATTATAATTATTACGGTGGTGGATTGGCAGTATCGGTAGAGGGTCGGACGCCATGCTTTGCAGCATAGTTACGTCCCTTTACGATCTGAGTTCGAATCCCGCCGAGGTTGACTTTGCCTTTCATCCTTACGGGGTCGATAAAATAAAGTACCAGTAATGCACTGGGTAATTGCTGGCCTTGTGCCTAAAGTAGAAACAATTATAATTATTACGGTGGTGGATTGGCAGTATCGGTAGAGGGTCTGACACCATGCTTTGCAGCAAAGAGTTACGGCCCTTTATGGTCTGAGTTCAAATCCCACCGAGGTTAACTTTGCCTTTCATCCTTACGGGGTCGATAAAATAAAGTACCAGTAATACACTGGGATAATTGCTGGCCTTGTACTAAAAGTAGAAACAATTATAATTATTATCTGTGTTACGTCCCTTTACGATCTGAGTTCAAATCCCGCCGAGGTTAACTTTGCCTTTCTTCCTTACGGGGTCGATAAAATAAAGTACCAGTAATGTACTGGGTAATTGATGGCCTTGTGCCAAATGTAGAAACAATTATAATTATTATCTTTGTTGTTCGGTCTTTCAAGATGTGGTTTACGTCGCTTGTGTAAGTTTGTTCTATTTCCTCTTTTTTTCAACCTTTTGGGTAGTTTAGCTCTACCAGAAACCCTTAAGGGCTAAATCTGTGTTTGTTTTTCCGCATTGTCATGTACTCGTCCCACATTGGAAAAAGAACAGTGAAAGTTCGCATTCCCAGGATTTGTTCCAGTTCTTTTGGTTTACATTCTGCATTGGCCTACGGGTGGTGGCTGAATTAATCTGACACCCGGGTCAACGCCACCACTTGGCCTTGTGGCGCCTTTAGCAAAGTCCACTGTGTTACAAATATATGTATGAAGGCTTGTATGTATGTATTGAGTCGTCAAGTGTGAAATTTGTAGAAATGTGTAGAAAAAAACCCAAATTTCTACATATTTCATACTTGACGATCCAGTATCTATGTATGCATGTATGTATGTGTATGTATACATGTATACACACACACATACACACACACACATATATATATATATTATGTCGGGTCACTCTTGAGTGCTACTGGTAACATGTAACCCAGTTCAACCTGTCGCATGGTCGGGTCGTCGGCGACTAAACCGGCAACCCCACCAAGTTTACTTGGTGAGGAGGGTGATTTTGGACAACCTGCATGACAAAAAACAAAACCTGACAAAGGGTGGAAGAACTCATAAGAGTCAACAGCCATCTAAAAGTGTGTAAATATGTATATACACATGTACATGTGTATATATATATAATAGTGTATATATATGGGTGCATGTATATGCGCGAGACATAGTCGGGCTGGACACCCGATCGTGCGGTTAAACCACTGAGAGTGCAGGACCCCTAGCCTTTGTCATGGCATTCTTCTAGGAGGTGGCAACTCAGGAAACTGGGATAACTCCGATATAAAATCTGCGGCTCAGTAGTTACCGATGATGTTGAGCTTTTCTTCTTTTCGAGTTATAGCTACTGTCGCTCAGAGAGTGGGATTGGCTCAGTGCACAGTCTTTCCTCACTTTAAAAAATATCTTCACGCATAGGCATTGCACGATAGAATTAATTAATAATTATTAATAATGGTATATCGTGCCATACTCGATAACGAGGGGGCAGCCATTATATATATATATATCGTGAAATGCATCAGAGAGGATATCTAGTATATAGCACAGGGCAGACATCTCGCTGTTATCCAAAACCGGAGCCCTTGCTATAAATATATAAAGGTCAAATATGAAATAGCAATCGCGGAAGGGCGAACTGGATTTTGAACTGGTAAAGAAATAAATGAGGCCATTCTTCAGCTAAAGATATTATTCAGAAAGCTAGACAACATGGTGAAGTATTATTTATTGCTTTTATTGACTTTCGAAAAGCTTTTGACCCATTTATTCATGACAAATTATAGTCATTGATAGCAGAAATGGTATTTCTTCAGTATCTTCCGGAATTATTAAGATCATTCTATTTTCAACAAACGGCAACTGTCAAAACTTATATATGTGTAATGGAGGAAAACTTTTGAAGATTTTGAAGGTACACTTAAAATCAGTGGTAGAATGGACACCAATCTGAGATATGCCGATGACACTGTCCTTATTGCTGATAGTTTAGAAGTATTGTTTGAAGAAAGTGTAGAATATGATTTATTCATTAATTTTAACGAAACAAATCAATGATTATATCAGAAACGTATGATCAAAATAATCCTATAATAAATTTATAATCAAACTGTCAAAGTGGTTTATAAGTTTGGCTATCTTGGAAGTATTACTATAAATGAATGTGATGACAACAAAGAGATAAAAAGAAGAATTACAGTAGCAAAATATAAGGCTATCTCTTTAAGCTGCAATATCCATCAATAAGTAAAATGACCAAGTAGAAATTGCGGCATACTTTGATATTTCCAATAACAACATATGTATCTGAATGCTGGCTGGATTCTTTAAAAAGACAAAAATAAAGTTTCTAGGTTTGATCTTATAGAAAAAATGCTTAGAATTAGCTGGATTGAATAAAAAGTGGAATTGAGTGGAAGAATAACATAAAGGCAGATGGTCTACAAAATCTGTTGGCCGTTGAAAATGCTCATGCAATAAAACCAAGAAGAATTAGAAAACACACTGGGTTGATAGCTTAATGGGGATAACAAGATTCAATATTCAACAGTTAATAAGAACAGCAGAAGACAGATCAATGAAGATTCAACAGACAAACCACACTTTCTCCAAAACTGACAGTTGCAGATGATTATAACATATAATAATATCACTTACATAGCTAACTATAGTAGTCTAATATATATATTTAAAAAAAAAAAGTTTACGATTAATATAAATCATATAGTGACAAGCTTTTCTTGGTAAGTACTTATCTCTCTCGCGGAGGAAACGATTTTAAATCCTTCTTGAAACTGATTCAACACAGTACATCGCTCATATCGTGATACACTTGAATATGATATTCCTCTTTTCTATCTCTATATAAGTATCTAGTGTATATCATAAAAAGAAAAACGCAAACGTATTACTTACAATGGCTATGTAAAAAACCCAGTCTTAGATTCTTATAGATAAATTGATGGGGACGAACCAGTTGGTCATCCAAGAGAAAAAATGCTTTCATCATATGAAAGAAAGTGATTTTGTGCTTTATTTTATGAATCAAATATAATTATTAAAACATAAATAAAGGATAAATTCCAACTGAACTGTTTTACATTATTTCAATGAAACAAAAAGCAAAGTAGATTCAAGACTTAAACCTGGCGGAAATGAAGCCGTAATAGTATGACTGCTTGGAATATTTCAGCTAATGTCTCCGATTGATGTTGTTATTTTTAGCGGAATGTCTATATTATAACATTTATATTAATAGAATGCCGGCTATGGTGTGTATGCATGGATACCTATGTATGTATGTAATAAGTATGTATAGTATTTCTACATATACACACATACACCACAAACACAAACAGACAGGAACACACACACACACACTCAGTCAAACTAATACACACACACACACACACACACACACACACACACACACACACACATATATATATATACATATATATATATATATATATATATATATATATATATATATATATATATAATGCAATATTCACAAGCATAACTAGAATATTTCTTCATGCAAAGTTTAGCAAAACACTAACTGAAATAGAATATATTCAATATCAGAGTGGTAATATAAAACGAAGAGAAGTGATACACGAAAAAAATACACACACGCAGGCGCACACACACACACAATGACACACACACACACAATGA
>OZ024740.1:138601025-138638525 GCA_964016885.1 Eledone cirrhosa | reverse complement strand
CAAAATGGTTTAAGCAACAGAGAGTGATGAAGAAGAAAGAAACAAGTCCCAGATTTCTATGAATATAAATTCGGTGGAATCGTGAACGAGAGAATAAAGACCATCAAACCTGGTTGAAATGTGAGCAAGGAAGGAATTTCGCACAGATATATATATATATATATATATATATATATATATATATATATATATATATATATATATATATATAATATATATATATATATATATATACCACTACACATGTCTACACTACACATGTCTACGCTTACACAAGTTTTTGAAATATCCAGTTCTGCGTTTACAGATTGACTGTGTTAGTTTCAGAAGATCCCGTTAAGGGTGAAAGCAGCGATTCTTTGCTTAAACTTTAATCTGTTATTTTAATAAATAATTGCTCTACGGTTCTTATATATTTGATATATATTTATCCTTATCGAGCCCTCTTTGGATTTTAGTCTTCAAATTTATTATTATTACTATTATTACTATATATATATATATATATATATATATACCACTACACATGTCTACGCTTACACAAATACAGACATATATATATATATATATATATATATATATATATATATATATATACGTACGTCTGTGCTGATATATATATATCAATAGCTGTTGAAACGGCTTGAGCTCTGCCGTCGGGGTCATACTTTTTCCTATTTCCCACTCTACTACCCTAAGTATTGAGTACTCTGGTGCGTTATGGTTAATCTGGTTCCTTACCACAATTCCTTTGTTATATATATATATATATATATTATAAAGAGAGAGAGAGTGGGAAGAGGCAGAGCTGAGTGAAGCAACATGGATTTATAAATAGATAGAAAGACGGTTGGAATCAGGAAGGGCCAATAGAAACATAGATAGGTAGATGAACAAATATAAAAATGTAAATACTGAGCATTATATAATAATATATGTAGTAATAAACACAGTAAATTGTGTGTCTAAATTACGAAGGTTGAAATACCACGTTGGTTTGACAAATTATATAGTATGGAATACTGTTGGCTTTTTGCTACAATATTTTCTATACCTTTCATTTATATATATATATATATATATATATATATATATATATATATATATATATATATATATATATATATATATATATATATATATATTTAACGGAGGAAATGTGGTAAGGAACCAGGTGGACCATAACGCACCAAAGTACTCAATACTTAGGGTAGTAGAGTGGGTAATAGGAACGAGTAGGACCCCGACGGCTGAGCTCAAGCCATTTCGACGGCTAATTCAGTCCAGAATTAGCCGTCGAAACGGCTTGAGCTCAGCCGTCGGAGTCCTACTCGTTCCTATATATATATATATATATATATACACACACATACACTCATATATATCTATATATCTACTCGAATAGGTAAATATTTATATTATATTTTTTAATTTTGATTAATTTTAATTGTAAATTAATTTTGATTTATTTTGAAAAATTGGTTGAATTTTACTTGTTCTGCTTATCTTGATATTAAGTTCTGGTATATCAAATTATTACCATAGAACCACCTTAAATCATAGACAATCTATGTATTTCTGGGGGTACATTGTACCCTCAGATATATTAACCTTATTCATTATTCTCCGATTATGTAGAGAAAAATTTCTGTCGCTCTATCTAGCTGCTAAAAATTTTTTGGGGTAGCGAACATAGACAACAAGTCTACGATTTCCCGCCTTCACTATACACCAACGTATTTATGGGTTACTTTCACGACCTTTCAGACCTGTATTAGTTGGAGTGAGGTCATATATTTTATCGTTCCTGGGGTTTTTAACCCTAGGAAAGGAAAATGCTTCTCTGATGATCTTTGCTTTTCCATTAATATCCATGTGATATCTAATGTTTTGCAAAGTGAAACTGTACAGTAAGAGCTACTCGAATAGGTAAATATTTATATTATATTTTTTAATTTTGATTTATTTTGAAAAATTGGTTGAATTTTACTTGTTCTGCTTATCTTGATATACACACATACATATATATATATACATATATATATATATATATATATATATATATATATATATATATATATATATATATATATATATATGCGCATGTTTGTGTGCGTGAATGTGTGTGAGAGAGAGGGGGTATAGAAAAGTAAAAAAAAAAAAGGAATAATATTTATATATGTATGTGACACCACCACAGGATCACTCACCCCACGCCTAAACGCACACACACACATACATACATACATACATACATACATACATACATACATACATACATACATACATACATACATACATACACACGAACACATGTATATCAGGTATCATATTATATACATATACATGCAAACGATCTTGATCAGTTACCCGACCTTTCGTAATCATACTTATCCATCAACTTATGTGTATATATTTCATTTCTTTCACAGATATGTCAGTATATTTGCATATTATATTTATTATTTATTTGAGGAAAGTCGGTGGATTGGCGGTATCGGTAAAACGTCGGACAAAATTACCTACTTTCTGAGGTCAGATTCCACACAGGTCAACTTTGCCCTTCGTCTTTCCGTAGTCGATAAAATAAAGTACGTCTTTTGTACTGGAGTCGATCCAATCGACTTTCCCCCACCCTCAGTTTTCTGCCCTTTTGTCAATGACAAACAAATATTTATTCTGAGGGAGAATGGGAGGTGACCAAAGAACTGATCAAAATGCCTTGCGCTATTTATCATGGTTTTCAGTTAAAATCTCTTCCATGTTGACTTCGTCTTTCATCATTGCTGTGCCAATGAAATAACGCCAGTAATATACTCCAAGCCGATTATATCAACCATAGTAACCTTCTGTATAACTTTCTGATCTTGGACTAACGTAAGGAATTGTTATTCAGTTTTAGGACCAGTAACTGGGCCCGAGCAGAGTTAAGCGAAAGAGCATGAGGTTCAGTAGGCATGGGTCTATAATTAAAAGGAGAGTCCTTCAGGACCCCTTTGGTAAAAGGTTACAATATATGTACTAGTATATACTCGTAACACACGTATTACTCATATCCATTTAGCACTGATTACTAAAATACTGGAAGAGTAATTTTAAATGAGACCTGTATTTTACCACTTGTCTGGGTCTATTATAATTTGAAACAGGGCTTATATTTCACATATGGCTTGAATCTATCAGCAAATTTACATGTATTTGCCAGTAACAAATTAATTGTCATAATGATTTCTAATCCATGCACAAGGTCTGCAATTTGTGAGGATGGAAAAAAAGTCGATCATGTCGATCCAATTTTTGACTGGTACTTTATTTTATCGAACCCGGAAGGATAAAACGTAAAGTTGACATCGGCTGGATTTGAACTCAGATCGTAAAGAGCCGGAACAAATGTGAGGAGACATTTTATCCGACAGACGCTCCGATGATTCTACCAATCCACTGCTCTCATATTAGTTATGATAATGTTTTCTGATTTAGGCACAGGGCCAAAATTTAGGGGGGGGGGATCGAATAAATCTACTCCAGTGCATTACTGGTACTTTATTTTATTGACGCCGTAAGGATGAAAGGCAAAACTAACGTTGGTGGGATTTGAAATCGGAACATAAAGAGTCGTAACTCAATGCCGTGTAACATAGTGCCCGACACTCTACCGACACTGCCAATCCAAATGATACAAACAAATATAATCCAACATCCACAGAATATAAAACTTTCTGGATTTACGCTCCCTTATTCTACCCACCTCACATCAATTCCTGGCTTGTGGATCTCTAAACTGAACGTCAATTGTATCAATCTCACAACCCTGGAATTTCAGATTCACGAAAATAATTGGGCACTAAAAAGCTGTGGGAAGCTAGAAACATAGATATAGTTAAATAGATAGAGAGAAAACGAAAGAAAGAGGGGGAAGAGATAAAAATAAAGATAGCCATATTGATTTAAAGATAAAGGGACAGAAAGTTAAGGAGAGCTGTATATGGCTGTGTGTGTGTGTGTGTTATATATATATATATCTGTGGATGTTATATATATATATCGAATGTAGAAAATTAACACGCAAGTTGTCCAACCAACCTATAAGCAAAGTAGGACCGACACAGAGAAATGACTTCTCTGAATGAACATGTATGTGAAAATTTTTTTTTTTCCTGTTTTTATTTTATTTTTATTGCCTTCATCATTATTATTACTATTATCACTATTTGTACAAATATTCAACTTAACAATATTCTGCATATCCGCAATTGACAATGCATTTAATGCTGAAACCGGTATTGTAAATAAATTAATGTTTTCATATCTCACTGAAAAAATCTCTTTGACATTTACATATATATATATATATATATATAATTTTTCCTTATATAACGTGATCTGTATCCGTTTTCTAACGTCCACACACTTTTTTTCACTATATATAAATTATATATATATATATATATATATATATATATATATATATATATATATATATATATATATATATATATCAAAACAAACTTATATATATGTGTGTGTGTGTGTGTGTGTTTGTGTTTGTGTGTGTGTGTGTGTGTGTGTGTGTGTAAAAGATAATTAGAAATAACAACACAATCAGTACAGTATATGGAAGGAATGTATTAGGTCAATGCTTGAAATAGCAGGAAGAGGGTACTGACGTTTCGGACGCTAGTCCTTAATCAGAAGAAACAATGGGAAATAAGATAGATTGAAGGGGCAGGCGGGTTGGAATTAGAGAAAATGTCCTTAGATAAAAATAACAGGTCCATTCATGTTGACATCTCTTGGATATATATATATATATATATATTTATTAAAATAACAAATTAAAGTTTAAGCAAAGAATCGCTGCTTTCACCCTTAACGGGATCTTCTGAAACTAACAAAGTCAATCTGTAAACGCAGAAGTGGATATTTCAAAAAACGTTGCAACCGGAGGAAGACAGGAAGACGATACTTTTGTTCGTGGAAACGTTCCCTTCACAAAACATACAGGTAATATGTACTTACCTATGCAAATAAGTAATGGTATAAACAAAACATATACTTAGCTACCACATCAAGACGTAAAATATCCACGTATAGATCGTACTATCCGTTAGGATATAACGTGGGGCTGTAATACAGGAAAGTTTTGTGCAATTTATGTTTACAAGCCGAAATTGCCTCAGATTTTTTGTTTAAGATGTGGTCTGTGGCGTAGAGTATTTCCAGGGCCTCAGCGGTGCAGAGGTCACATGGTCTTTTATTACCGTTATACGATCCAGCTCTAGCTAGGATCTCCCAGTGTAACTTATATTGGGTGTGGTTGTCTTTTAGACTCCAGATATAAGCTGAAAGTGACGTCATATTCCTTCTTAGAGGGTAACGAAAAGAATGGGTATGCATGTAAGTATATGTTATGTTTATACCATTACTTATTTGCATAGGTAAGTACATATTACCTGTATGTTTTGTGAAGGGAACGTTTCCACGAACAAAAGTATCGTCTTCCTGTCTTCCTCCGGTTGCAACGTTTTTTGAAATATCCACTTCTGCGTTTACAGATTGACTTTGTTAGTTTCAAAAGATCCCGTTAAGGGTGAAAGCAGCGATTCTTTGCTTAAACTTTAATCTGTTATTTTAATAAATATTTGCTCTACGGTTCTTATATATTTGATATATATTTATCCTTATCGAGCCCTCTTTGGATTTTAGTCTTCAAATTTATTATTATTACTATATATATATATATATATATATATATATTTAGAAACACACAGATACATGCGGACGCACACATATATACATGAATGCATCCGCACCCAACTGTGAGTTAAGGGTGCCAACTTCACCGATGTTGCTCAATGAATGACTGGGACAGACCAATTCAGTTTGAACTAGACTGAACCAGTATCAGAGTTAAAAATACATTATGAAGAGAGAAGAAACATTTAGATATAATTAGTAATAAAATGTATCATACCTAAACTGTTCCTAAATTCCTCGACTACGTAGTTTCGTGGCATAAACAAAAACAATATATCAAAGATATAGAGTCCTTGCGAGGTCTGCCGACTTATCAAGAGGATACCTCATTTTACTAGTCTCAAGAACGCGTCTACACGACGTGAGAAAGAATCCCAAAAGGCGGAGGGGGAGATAGTCACGCGATATAACGGTCGAGAAACAGAGCTAAGCCTCTTATAACCACGAAGAAAATACCACGGAGGCGGAGGGGGTATTCATATCGAGGCCGTAGAAGAGGTAGTGAAGAAGGCGAGAAGTATGAGTAATGGAAGCCTTCCAGTTGTCCCCACACCTCAAAGATTGCTCGACCAGAGGGAGTTATTAATATATTTAGAAACACACAGATACATGCGGACGCACACATATATACATGAATGCATCCGCACCCAATCGACCGTTATATCGCGTGACTATCTCCCCCTCCGCCTTTTGGGATTCTTTCTCACGTCGTGTAGACGCGTTCTTGAGACTAGTAAAATGAGGTATCCTCTTGATAAGTCGGCAGACCTCGCAAGGACTCTATATCTTTGATATATTGTTTTTGTTTATGCCACGAAACTACGTAGTCGAGGAATTTAGGAACAGTTTAGGTATGATACATTTTATTACTAATTATATCTAAATGTTTCTTCTCTCTTCATAATGTATTTTTAACTCTGATACTGGTTCAGTCTAGTTCAAACTGAATTGGTCTGTCCCAGTCATTCATTGAGCAACATCGGTGAAGTTGGCACCCTTAACTCACAGTTGGGTGCGGATGCATTCATGTATATATGTGTGCGTCCGCATGTATCTGTGTGTTTCTAAATATATTAATAACTCCCTCTGGTCGAGCAATCTTTGAGGTGTGGGGACAACTGGAAGGCTTCCATTACTCATACTTCTCGCCTTCTTCACTACCTCTTCTACGGCCTCGATATGAATACCCCCTCCGCCTCCGTGGTATTTTCTTCGTGGTTATAAGAGGCTTAGCTCTGTTTCTCGACCGTTATATCGCGTGACTATCTCCCCCTCCGCCTTTTGGGATTTTTTCTCACGTCGTGTAGACGCGTTCTTGAGACTAGTAAAATGAGGTATCCTCTTGATAAGTCGGCAGACCTCGCAAGGACTCTATATCTTTGATATATTGTTTTTGTTTATGCCACGAAACTACGTAGTCGAGGAATTTAGGAACAGTTTAGGTATGATACATTTTATTACTAATTATATCTAAATGTTTCTTCTCTCTTCATAATGTATATATATATATATATATATTAAAATAACAGATTAAAGTTTAAGCAAAGAATCGCTGCTTTCACCGTTTACGGTTGCTCTACGGTTCTTATATATTTGATATATATTTATCCTCATCGAGCCCTCTTTGGATTTTAGCCTTCAAATTTATTATTATTGCTCTCTCTCTCTCTCTCTATATATATATATATATATATATAACGAAGGAATTGCGGTAAGCAACCAGGTGGACCATAACGCACCAAAGTACTCAATACTTAGGGTAGTAGAGTGTGTAATAGGAACAAGTATGACCCCGACGGCAGGGCTCAAACCGTTTCGACGACTATTTCTGGACTAAAAAGTCCAGAAATAGCCGTCGATACGGCTTGAGCTCTGCCGTCGGGGTCATACTTGTTCCTATATATATATATATATATATATATATATATATATATATATATATATATATATATATATATATATATATATATATAGGAACAAGTATGACCCCGACGGCAGAGCTCAAGCCGTATCGACGGGTATTTCTGGACTTTTTAGTCCAGAAATAGTCATCGAAACAGCTTGAGCCCTGCCGTCGGGGTCATACTTGTTCCTATTACACACTCTACTACCCTAAATATATATATATATATATATATATATATATATACATATATATATATGGTGATGGAGAATACATGTGTGTGTTAGAAATAGCGAGTGAAGAGAAGAGAGATAGAGAGCTAAGAAAATAAAGAATGATGGAATATGATATTTTGTATTTGCTGATGAATTGGTATACCAGTGCTGGTGACATATCCTCATGTTGGGGATCGTTGAAGTTGGTATTATTTCGTTGGAGAATCTCGTGTTATGGCGATCTGTCTGGAACAGATCTTTCAACAGAGCTAGAGTTTTATTAAGTATGTATGTATGTTTATGTTGGGTCATTCTTGAGTGCTACTGGTAACATGTAACCCTGTACAACCTGTCGCATGGTCGGGTCGTCTGCGACTAACCCGACAAACCCACCAAGTTTATTTGGTGAGGAAGGTGATTTTGGACACCCTGCAGGAAAAAAATAAAACCTGACAAAGGGCGGAAGAACTCATAAGACTCAACGGCCATCCAGAAATGTGTAAACATGTATATACACATGTACATATGATTATATATGAATATGCATGTGTGCATGTGTGCATGTGTATATATATATATGCGAGGGGACATAGACATAGTTGGGTTGGATACCCGATCGCGCGTTAAATCACTGGGAGTGAAGGACCCCTAGCCTTTGTCAAGGCATTTTTCTAGGAGAAGACATCTCAGGAAACTGGGATAACTCCGATATAAAACCTGCGGCTCAGTAGTTACCGATGATGTTGACCTTATCTTCTTTTCGGGTTATAGCAACTATCGCTCAGATAGTGGGATTGGCTCAGTGCACAGTCTTTCATCACTTCAAAAAAAATCTTCACGCACAGGCATTGCACGAGAGAATTAATTAATAATTATTAATAATGGTATACAATGCAATAGTCATACTCGATAACGAGGGGGCAGCCATCATGATGTATGTATATCAGGTCGCTTTCGAACGCTACTGGTAACATATAACCCAGTATAACCTGTTGCATGACCGGATTGTCAGCGACTAAACTGGCAACACCCTCAAGCTAGCTTGTAAGGAGGGGGATTTGGAGGGGCATTCTGCGGGAGGTGAAACAAAACCCAGACGTCATATTCATGGAAATAACACATTTGAGTACCCCATACACTTAGATTTTGCATCTGGACCAAGGTATATCACTCTGCACGGTGGGGGTGGGGATCCACAAAACATGTCAAGCCAATCAAACTCTAGAAGACGGGAAACTTACCTACTCAGTGTATGGAATAAAATAAAGTCACTTTTTGGTTTGATGAGCCATCTAAGGCGACACCAACGACAGCAAAATCAATAACACGTTTTTGCGAATGTTTGTTTTTGTTTGCTTTTTGTTTGTTTTTGGCTGGTTTTTTTTTTTTTTTTGCTTTTTTTTTCGGTCGAAGTGATCCTACTCGGAACAAGTTAGCTTCCACTATATATATGTATATATATATATATATATATATATATATATATATATATATATATATATATATATATAAATTTGTATATATGTAGTTGCTGAAAATGGTTGATTGAATACACACGTGCTTTTTCTCGAAACTATTTTGCCTTTTCTTCCTCATCTCACTCTGTATCTTTCTATTTCATCTATTATTTCTCATTCTATTTTCTGATGAAGAACTAGTGTCCAAAATGTTAAGACTCTTTTCCTACTATACCAAGCGTTAAACTAATATAATTCTTCATTGTACTGTGTTGTTTTGTTGCTTCCGTTTACTTTTTGCATATATGTGTGTGTGTGTGTGTGTGTGTATACAAACATACATGAATAAAAAATGTCAAAGGTTGGAGACATTGTAAGTGGATTGATCTCACACATACCGTGTGCATGTGTATGTGTTTACAGAGCAGTTCAGTGAGGAAGACTGCGCATGGACCTTTAATAAGGCCCTTGCAGATCAAGCTTGATGAAGTCGATAATGGTGTTTAGCTTGGATTTCTTCAAGATTATGCCGGCATTTGTTTATGTCGGTGTATGTATGCGAGAGCATGTGTATGTTTGTGTACATATGGATGTATGTGTATGTGTATGTGTGTGTGTGTGTGTGATAGAAAGTGCGTGAGCGTGTGTGTGTGTGAAGTTGTATGATAATGCATGTTTTTTACATACTGGACATAACATATTCCTTTCCAAAGCACTCCATATTTTTGTATGATATTCGTTAGACACATCTCGCCAGTCCCTGACCTCTACTATACAGTGGCAGAGTTTCATTATATAGAGATCACTAAAGATCGAGGTTGTTTCCTCATACTTAACTGAAATCTCATTGCTCACTATTTTGTTGTTCATGCCATAATTGTTGACATTTTTATAGTCTGCTAGATGGAAAAATGTTGATCAAGTCTTAGATTTTGTTGTTGTTGTGTCGCGGATAAGATCTGGTCGAACAGATATATATATATATAAATATATCGATTTTTTCTGTACTGAGAACGCATGAGCTCATTATCTTCTAAGACAATTGAGTGTAATTTGTGCAAGATCTGGCTTGTTGAGAGACCATGGATCGACCTCACGTCTTTATTTATAATCAGGGTGTATCTAGAACTACATTATGTAATTTATATCATTTAAAATAGTAGGGCAGAGGTTTCTAAGCTATGTGGCATGAATCTTTAGTGTATGATCAATCGCGAAGTGTTCTGTTAAATTGATCAAATTTGATCAATTTCAGAATATTTGACTGTAAAGTATATTTAATATCTGACGACGTTATTTTACAATTGAATATATATATATATATATATATATATATATATATATATATATATATATATATATATATATATATATATATATATATATACTATTGAATATATATATATGTGTGTGTGTGTGTGTATTTTGGGGACATATATGGTATATAATTGATTGCTTGTTAACTTCGTTGATTTTATAACCCTAATATAACTTAATTAAAGTGGTATAAAAACAAATTTATTTTTTAAATTGTGTCGCCAATTTGAAAGGTTCAGAAAGCTCTGTGGTGTGGAGTGATTTGAGGGGAATTTGACTGCTATTTCTACCAAAATTAGCGACCACATGGAGTCTCCCTCGCTGGCTCGTACATTTCGATAAAATAACAGTGGTGTCATGCGGAGCATTAAACTCCAATGGCTTGTGTTTATTTAATTACATGTGTTTAGATATCTAGTTCAATTTTGACTCGAATGTATTTGTTTATACTGTAATGTAAATGCAAAATCAGTGTTAATATATACATAGTATAAATTGTTTATATATATACATAATGTATAACATAGTCGGAGGAAAGGAATGGCATAAGCCTGCACGAATACATACATACTAAAGTGCGTGTTCATAAGTGTATGTAACATATATTAACCAGACGTAATTGTACTATCCCACTCTCTGTTTATGTGTGTGTGTGTGTGTGTGTGTGTGTGTGTGTGTGTGTGTGTGTGTGTGTGTGTGTGTGTGTGTGTGTGTGTGTGTGTGTGTGTGTGTGTGTGTGTGCGTATCTGTGTGTGTTATTGATGGATGCGAGAAAAAGTACTCAATTCCGAAATAGAGTTTAAATTATTTCTTGTCTGATGATCCTACGAGAGCGCAGGTGAAACTCCAGAGTAGCATGGTTCACCACTTAGCCATTAACTGAATATAGATATATAGCTGGCTATTAAAAGCGCTATTCAGAGAAATACCCTGTAAGAAAATTAGAAATAAATCCAGTTGCAAATAATAGTAATTAACATCGAGTTCTTCGATTTCCTTGTCTAAGGATTAAGTATTTCTAAAAAATATATGGCGGTGTGGTTGAGAATTTTTTGTTCGCAATCACATGGTAGTAAGTTCAGTCCCGCTGAGTGACACCTTCGGCGGTATCTTCTACTATAGATTCGAGGAATGCTTTATGAGTAGAAACTAGTTGATAGAAACTACAAAGGTCCGTCGTGTATATATACATATATATATATATATATATATATATGTGTGTGTGTGTGTGTGTGTGTGTGTGTGTGTGTGTGTGTGTGTGTGTGTGTGTGTGTGTGAGAAAAACCACAGACCCTCCATCTCAACTCTACTTTTGAAAAGCAGAAGAACTGCGAAACCGGTAAAGGAGCCAAATAAATATATATATTTTTTTTAAATAAGACTCCAGTTGCATTTTCTATTTCATTTTTTTTTCTTTATACTTTTACTCGTGTAGGACACCTCGGTTATTTTTCATTTTGTAAAAGAAACCTCACTTTCTAATATATATATATATATATATATATATATATATATATATATATATATATATATATATATATATATATATATATATATATATATACATTATATTAAGCGAACCCCCAACCGTCAAGGTTGTTCTTCGGCGGGTATGTCAGCATTTATAAAACAAATTTTGTATTTTATCTGATGAAAGCGCACCAAAATTTGCCTTGGTTGCCCTTGAAATATATATAATAAAATAATTATGGTTTTATAAATATAGTTTCCATTTATTAATATAATGAATATTTACTCCACCAAACTATTGAGTACTTTATATCAGTTATAAAACTTTTAAGTTTGTTGAATTCCAACAAATTAAATATAACCTTTGCATATATATATATATTTGAAAAAAAGGAAAAGAATGACTTCACTTGTAGTGTTAAAATTGATATAATTTTAGAATGTTATAATATTATGAGTTGGTAGATCCATTACTGGATCAACCAACTTATAATATTATAAAATAATTAAATCAATTTTAACACTACAACTGAAGTCATTCTTTTCCCTTTTTTCAAATATACCTAACACATTTTCCATGTATATTATATATATATATATATATATATATATATATATATATATATATATATATATATATATATATATATATATATTATATATATATATATATATATATATATATATATATATATATATATATATATATATATATATATATATATATATATATATATATATATATATATATATATATACACTTTATTAAGACTAAATAGCGAGTCTTGTTACTTTGGAGTTTCACCTGTGAGTAGCACCAGAGTCTAGAGTAATAAGACTCACTATTTAACCTTAGTGAAATGGATATTTAGTGAAATCAAATTACCGTTTCCCAAACAAATCTAACATATAATATAGTCATTTCTTTGGTGGAACAAACATCTGACGTGTGATACACATGTCAAAAGTCAGTGAAAAGTAAGATGAGGGGATTCTACACTCCACGTATTGAGTTCTTTGTTAATAATTGTTCTTCAGTATCGATCTCGTCAGTAATAAGTCTATATCTATAATTTACTAAAGTAGACAGGTATATCTTACCTGTAATAAGGTGATTCTTAAAAACTGCGACATTTCGGAAACTAATTCGTTCACCTTATATTTTATATTGTGGTGCTGGTTGTTGTTTAAAGTGACATTTGAGTGTGCGTGTGTGTGTGTGTGTGTGTGTGTGTGTGTGTGTGTGTTTGTATGTATAAGTGTGCGTACTTGAGCGTGTGTGCGTGAGAATGTACGTGTGTCTGTATATATGTGTATACGCTTATCTATGTGTCTATGTACATACGCATATCTCTCTGTGTCCACTTTTTAATTAACTTTCTTCACTGAATTTGACAAGATGGATCTTAATACATCGAAACCGGTAATTTTCTCATATACTTTATATACTTCATAAATAAATGATTAAAAAAGAATTGTCCCTCTCTTTTTTTAATAACATTATATTTTCAATAATGTCAACTTTGACGAATCAAAAAGGAAAAACAGACCCTTAAATATATCTCCCGTGCTATTTCCAACTTCATCTTTTCTCTCTCTCTCTCTCTCTCTCTCTCTCTCTCTATATATATATATATATATATATATATATATATATATATATATATATATATATATATATATATATATATATAGGTGTGTGTGTGTGTATAAGGACGCTAAAACCCCGATGGAGATGTCTAACGGTTTTGGTTCGTATTCACCGTATAACAAACGAAATAGCCTGGCTTCGCGGTCGGGTTTTACCATCATTTATACTCACTCTGCCTTTTTCTACGAATAAAGTACTAACCTGGCTTGTGGTCTTCTTGTAGATTATATATATATATATATATATATATATATATATATATATATATATATATATATATATATATATATATATATACACATATATTATAAACTTAGGGACGAAAACAAGGGAAAGCGAAAAATATTTGTTTAAGGAGAACCATAAAAAAAATTTTTTTTCTTAAATAAAAACACAAACGAAAGACACAGAACTCCAAGGTCATCGGCCGTTCAGATGGACTTTGCAATTTTAACTCCTACCAACGATGTATATATATATAAATAGCTAACTACACGCGGTGTTTTCCCTCAGAAAAATAATAATTTGAGCCCCAGTTTCTTTATTTTCTTACTCTCATCTATCCCTCTATTTCTTCTTTCTTTCATTCTAACTTCCGATGAAAATCTCACGTCCGAAACGTTATGTCTCTTTTCCTGTTATATAAAGTGTTAAACTAATGTATTATATTTTGTATTGGTCTCCCGTTTTGTCGACTTTTCTCTTATATATATATATGTATATATATATATATATATGTGTGTGTGTGTGTGTGTGTGTGTGTGTGTGTGTGTGTGTGTGTGTGTGATCATTTAAATATGTCAGAAAATATGAATTTCCCTTTAAATTGAAAAAGTATTTATTTTATCATTTTTATTTTCAATTTACAGGTTGACTCGTATTTTTTCTCATGTTTACATGCCTACTTATTAAATATGGGTACACATATATATATATATATGTATGTAAATACATATATATATACACTAAGGTGCAGTCCGGTTACAGACTCTGCTGAGTGTTTCTGTGTGCCCGTGCCTTTCGTATCTCTTGTGATCCAACATTGACATGATGTCGATAAAAGCTGTTTAAGTGTTGAAACAATGAAGTGGCCTAATAATCGAGATGCCAGCCATTTCTCATATACGCATGCATACGCACACACACACAAACACACACACACGCGCGCGCACACACACGTCCACACACACACACCCCACACACACACACAAAGACTGACATAATTTCACACATATTATTTAGTATTTAGCTAACATAGAAAAGTTTCAGCTTCAGAGCTCTCTTGCCGATAATGATTTTGTTACAAATGAAGCTGGGCTTATTTATCCGTAACTCCTAATAATTCTCCCTTGCTTTTCCATGATATTTCGTGTTTATTCACGGAGATTTAATAATATTGCAATGATGTATATACCCACTGGAAAAGATTGTTTAGACTCATGTGTACAATATCAAAATCTACTCGTTCCTTCATCAGACCCCTCCACAAATATATGAGGGTGAACAAGTAAAAAAGATTAGGCTTCCAAGTGGATTGCTAGATCGGCTAAAAATAGCAAGTGAATCCCCCTGGTTTGCAGAACTTTTGGTTTGTATTTCTAGCAAGTTGAATGATCACGTAGAGACTCCATTAATGTTAAATTGTCAGTTTACACGCTTATGAACAACGGTATTGGATTTGAATGTTTTCTCCCGTGGAGCAGCAAATCTTCTCACACTTTCTTCACATTCACCGCCAGCTGATATAAATTGCTTCCCTGCTGCCATTATCAATTGATGGAAGCTGTAGCCCACCTGGGGCATACAATCTAATTAAGGTTCCTCTTGGGATATCTATCTATTTATTAATGTATCGATAGCACCCTTTCTGAACTTGATATCTCTTAATCTGACATAGAATCTCCTCATTTTTCTTTCCACACATACATACATACATACATACATACATACACACACATATACTGTGTATATATATATATGTATACTATATATATATATATACTATGTGTATATATATATATATATATATATTATATATATATATATATATATATATATATATATATATATATATATATATATATATAAATATATATATATCAACTAGATAACAACAACAACCATATATATATATCAACTAGATAACAGCAACAACCATACCCAAACAAACAATACTGACTTAAGGGAAATATAAATAAATAAATATATATATACACAAGTACAATAACAACAAACACATGGATATGGCTCATGTCTCTCAGACATGACAACCCTTAATTTTAATTTGGGAGATATATATATATATATATATATATATATATATATATATATATATATATATATATATATATATATATATATATATATATATATATATATTATATATATATAATATATATATATAAACGGAAAAAATGAAACGAAATTTCATTTCTCTCTCTTAGTACGGCTGTTACTTAAATATAAGTATGTATACGTACATACATATATGTATACAGACGTACAGTAGTATGTATATATATATATACATACATGCACACATACATATACGTACGTATGGATTCACCAAAAATTTATTATAATGCTCGGTGTGTTTGTAAACAAACATCCCGAATTAAGCCGTACAGTGTCTAGCAACCATCGTTGCTCATTTGTTCAACACTGACAAAGGAACGCTGTACTAGTTTCAAGCTTATTAGCTATCGTCAGCAACCTTCCTGCCAGATGGTTGAACGTCTGAAAGTATATACTTTCCTTATGCATATTAACGTCTGTATACATATATGTATGTACGTATACATACTTATATATATATATATATATATATATATATATATATATATATATATATATATATATATATATATATATATATATATATATATATATAAGTGGTAACACAACAGTTAGTTCACCATACTGAGAACAATTGTTTCACCTTAGTGGGTCCATTACGAGCTG
This sequence comes from Eledone cirrhosa, assembly GCA_964016885.1. Taxonomy (NCBI): domain Eukaryota; kingdom Metazoa; phylum Mollusca; class Cephalopoda; order Octopoda; family Eledonidae; genus Eledone; species Eledone cirrhosa. The sequence continues at coordinate 138,621,794 of OZ024740.1, read as the reverse complement.
AGGATCCGCTAAGGTGAAACAATTGTTCTCGGTATAGTGAACTAACTGTTGTGTTACCACTTCTACCTAACTCGTCCCATGGACTGAGTGCTCTACCACTACGGATATTACCTTCCAGTGTTCTACCTCTATATATATTTATAATCATTGAGTAAAATGTCTGGCGAGGACAAAAAACGGTTCAGTACTATACGAACACGTCAGACAAAGACATGACGGTAGTATAGACAACATAGAAATTAAAATAATATCTAAGCATAGAAATGACTCAACAGATAGGCAAATCAGATACACAGCTGAGATAGAACTAAGAAGTTCGAAGTTGAACAGAAAGAACGAATGGAATAACAACAACAACCATACCCAAACAAACAATACTGACTTAAGGGAAATATAAATAAATAAATAAATATATACACAAGTACAATAACAACAAACACATATAAATACACACTAGTGAACAAAGATAGAATACAAAAACATATACACTCAAATGCGAACATACACACCAAACATTATACACACACGCAAACGCATGCGCAGAGACAGAGACAAGAAGAAATAAATAAATAAATAAATAAAATAAAAAGGGCGTAAACTTTACAATACAATGGGAGGAAACATAATAGTACCACTGATGATGTCGCAGATGTGCGACGAAAGAACTTTGATAGACTATATATATTTGTTTGTATCTGTATTTTTAACCGCTGGTCAATCAATGATAAACATTGATTGCTAAATAAATTAACTATGGAGATATAAAAGACACAGAAGCGAAAACCAACCCAAACCAAGCAGTGAGTGTGTTATGTTATTATTTCTGGCAATATTATAACAATATGATCCTCCCCAAGTATAACAATATATATAAATATAAATGGAATAGAATGAAACGAAATTTCATTTCTCACTATTAGTACGGCACTTACTTAAATGTAAGTATATATGTATACCTACATACATATATGTATACAGACGTACAGTAGTATGTATATATATACATACATGCACACATATATATATGCACGTATGGGTTTACCGAACATTTATTATAATCCTCGGTTTGTTTGTTTACAAACAAACAGCCCGAATTACGTTTTCAGACGTTCAACCATATGGCAGGAAGGTATACGATGCTGACGATAGCTAATAAGCTTGAAACTAGTACATCGTTCCTGTGTCAGTGTTGAACAAAAAGGTGACGTGGTTGCCTAAACACTTTACGGCGTAATTCAGGCTGTTTGTTTGTTTACAAACAAACCGAGCATTATAATAAATGTTCGCTAAACCGATACGTGCATATATATATGTGTGCCTGTATGTATATATATACATACTACTGTACGTCTGTATGCATATATGTATGTACGTATACATACATACATACTTATATAAATATATATATATATATATATATATATATATATATACATATATATACATATATATATATATATATATATATATATATATATATATATATATATATATATATATATATAAGGGGAATATTTATGTAGCTGAGTAATGTATAAGAAAGAGGAAAAGTGCAGAAGCGAGAGTGAAAGTAAATGAGAGAGTAAGAGGAGAAGTAGAATGCTAACTACGGGAATGGGGAGAGGGAGAGTGAGAGAGAGAGAGAGAGGGAGAGAGAGAGAGAGCGAGAGAGAGAGAGAGAGAGAGAGAGAGAGAGAGAGAGAGAGAGAGAGAGAGAGAGAGCGTTAAGAGCTGGAAAAAGAGGATATTCGAGACATTGAGAACCAGAAGAGAGGGGGAGAGACAGAAAGAAAGAGAGAAGGGTGGGAGAAAGAGAGAGCGAGAACATATGGCAGGAGGACATGAGTGTGCGCGTGCGAGAGAGAGAGAGAGGGAGGACAGTGATAAAAGAGAAAATGAAAGATGGAGTCTATAGAAGAGAGAAGGAAGAGCAGAAAGTAAACCGCATGAAAAGAAAGCAGGTAGAATGTGTGCAAGAGAGGGGGGTTGAGAGAGAGAAGGAAAGAGAGAGAAAGGCGAAAGACAGATGTCAGAAACACGAGAAGAAGAGAAGGAAGGGGTTGCTAGAGGAAGTTGAAGATGAAGATTCATTAAGGAAGGTACGAAAATGGAAAGGGGAGTCATGAAGAATACGTGAAAGAAGGTTTCGTTTCCCAGATGGATTCCATTAAAGGAGGAAAAAAACAATGAAACACACAACTGAATTTCTCGAAGAATTTCCTAGTTCCATCCCACCTCTAACCCCACTCTAGAAAATGTTCATTTTTATACAAATCAAACAATTTATACAGTATTAACTACAAATATTGTATATATTATATTCAGATAAATTTATATACAATTGAGTAATTATATATTGTATGTTTATTCATTGCCAAAGTTTAATAAAAAAAAGAATGAATGTCTGGTTGGTATAAGTATGTTGACCTGGTGGTTTCCTATTTCTGGTTTTTCATTAAAAATGTACACCAGCGATTTCCTGGATTACTTTCTATGATATACGATTATATCTAAACATTCATGATGATACATGAAATCTCTCTCTCCCCCCCGCCTCTCTCTCTCTCTCTCTCTCTCTCTCTCTCTCTCTCTCTCTCTCTCTCTCTCTCTCTCTCTCTCTCTTCCTGTCTTTCTTCTCACCCACTGTATATACATATATACGTCAAGTTACTGTTGGTTCACTAAAGTGAGTACTCGATGCGTAGTCTCCAGTATGTACTTTGGGGTTGTACCAAGCATATATATATATATATATATATGAAAAGCGGTTCCCCCAAAGGGTTATGGAGTAACGTTACTTGATAAAATGCGTAGCTTAGAGATCAGGGAGTCGCTGCAGGACGAGGCGTTACCTTTCCAAACTGTGAGATCTCAGCTCTGATACTACATGGAGATGTGGTCAGAATGTTTAAGGAAAGAATCACTGGACAGATTTTAAGGGGAAGAGCAACCAGGGTAAAACTCCGAGCTATCTATCTACCTATCCACACACACACATACACACACACACACACACACACACATATATATATATATATATATACATATATATATATACATATATACATATATATACATATATACATATACATATATACATATATACATATATACATATATATACATATATACATTATATATATATATATATATATATATATATATATATATATATATATATATATATATATATATATATATATATATATATATATGCATGCCTCTGAAAACTATTAATCTATTTGTATTTTTGCACACGAATACACATATGGATATACTACTGTCAGCCTTTCTGTTCTTTTTTCCTTCTCTCTATCTATTTTCTGAAGAATTACTTTAACCGAAACGTCAAAATATTTTTCTTTTTTACCATATATGTGTATATGTGTATGTGTGCGTGTGTGGATAGGTAGATAGATAGATAGATAGATATCTTTCTTTATTTGCCACAGGGGCGTACAAAAATGGGACATTACAAGACGTGACGGCGGGGGTTTTACATAAAAATAACTTTAACATTAATAAATAACAATAAACTATATATAATAAAATAACAATTGAAATCCCCAGTAGGAGGGGGGACGTTACTGCAGGGTTGTTTTACACCCCGTGGATAGAACAACCCTCAACACCAGGAACACGTTTTGTAGGTGTTCCTGTCTTTCCTCTGTTTATCTTCCTCAACCTACAGGTTTATATACAGAGAAGGCCCATTCACTCGGGCCATTTTCTCCACATTCACCCACCTTTCAGCGAATTTACTGGGGTGTAGCACCTCTCTCTCCTCTCACCTTCCTTCTGAAGTGATACTTAAAAAAAGGGGCTAAGTTGTTGTCCGGAGAGAAAGGTGTTTGCCCTCAGTCCTTTTAACCTCGTCCACCATATTACCTCTTTCGCCATAGCCACCAGACAGAGGAAAACCGCCTCTCCTTCGTTCTTAAATGAAGGCGGCGGGGTGATCCTCACGATGGACTCGGCTGATAACTGGATGCGTCCCACACGTGACAGCAGCTGTTCGACATAATTCCACAGGTCGGTAACCCCTGGGCACTGAACAATTGCGTGCAGAACGGTTTCGATGTGCTGCTCGCATCTTGGACAGGTCCTTTTGGCAGGATCTCTGCCAGGGCGTCCGTGCCTGTAGATTTTGTCTCGAACTGGTAGAGCTCCTCGGTAGCACTGCCAGGCCAGAGACCTCTGGAAGTTATCCATAGGCCCTGGACGGAAAGTCCTCCCGAACAGACTGGTCAGTTCGTCCTCCTCGATGCCTAGAGTTTCCCTGAGAACGTCGTCGCACTTATCCTCCACTAATCTCCGATAGAATGTCGAAGTTGAGTCTCCGCTGATTGCCGCTTCCGCTTGGTAGAGGATTGCGAGCGCCTGTAGGCACTCGAGGTGCCATAGAGGGATAGATAGCTCGGGTTTTACCCTGGTTGCTCTTCCCCTTAAAATCTGTCCAGTGATTCTTTCCTTAAACATTCTGACCACATGTCCATGTAGTATCAGAGCTGAGATCTCACAGTTTGGAAAGGTAACGCCTCGACCTGCAGCGACTCCCTGATCTCTAAGCTACGCATTTTATCAAGTAACGTTACTCAAAACCCTTCGGGGGGAACCCCTTTTCACGATCGTATTCTTTCTCTCATTACTCAAGATTTGTAGTGAAAATATTTGTTTGTGCAAAGTAATTTTAATAGAGGCTCAATGCACACGAAAAATAAAGAAAAACATATTCAGGGTAATAATATATTCAAGTATAGTGAAATAAAACGAAAGGACACACAAAACCAAAGCTTGCCATATTTATTACAATACATATATCCATATGTTAAATAAGTATCAAATTACAGACACTGCTTTTGGTATCAACACAGCAGTAAAATTGACCAGCATTGTGTCATCATCAACAGCAACAACAAAGGACCCTGGAAAAAATGTATCATTTATGAATGCCCATGAATAAATACCAAGAGGTGATGGAAAAAGTCAGACATTCGAGATTTCGCTTACAGCTCTTTTCGCCTACATATATATATATATATATATATATATATATATATATATATATATATATATATATATATATATATATATATATATATATATAAGTTACGGAGGAGCTGTAATAACCTAATAATTTTAAATCAACTTACGCATGCGAGCATGTGTGTGCCTGTGTCTACGTCTGTGTGTCTCTGTATGTATAGGGCTTAAGAGAGAAATTTGACAAAGCGGAACAAAGCTCATACAAATAAGGAGTTTCTCTCAAAATTTAAGGGAGTGAATGTCGGTGAAAGGCTTTTATAGAGGTGGGTAGTATCAGATATTCAATCTTCGGCTCTCTAAGCCTCAAACCGATATATTGGCTGAAAACGTCTTATAGGTTCTATTGAAATGTGTGTGTGTTTGTTTCTATGCGTGTGATTGTGTGTATGAGAGTTTGTGTGTGTGTTTATGATAAACCTGATTTTAATACGTGAATTTCATGTCGCTTCGTTTGTTACATTTATGACGGGGCTCAGCTGATGTTTTATGCATATAGAAGCAGTAGCCAATATTGAGGAGAATGATCGTGTAATACATATAGGGGAATATATATGTGTGCATATATATATATATATATATGTGTGTGTGTGTGTGTGTGTGTGTGTGTGTGTGTGTGTGTGTGTGTGTGTGTGTGTGTGTGTGTGTGTGTGTGTGTTTATATATATCAGAGTGTTGTAGTTTGCTTGAAGCATTGTTGAATAGGAAAAACAAATTTAGATCATTTTGAAAACTATACAATGCACTAGAACATTTTTTTAAATTGCCAAGATAAAAATAGAATTTTACCTTAGCAAATTTAATAGTGCCAAATATTTAAAAACCCATTATCAAGGGAGTATTCCTGTGAGAGACTTAAAGGATCGATCTGAGATGACTTGATTTAACTTAAATATGGTGAGCACAGGACAAAGACATTGGAAAAAATAAACGGAAAAACCTAGTCGTACTTCTTTAGTTAACCTCTAGAAATCACTACAGTTTCGGCTTTTAAAGGTTGATATTATTCATTCCATATATATTTGTGTGTATGTGCGTGTACATAATGTATGTACACACGCCATGTGACGTTGCGTTATCTCACTCCAAAATCTGTGAAAACGCCAAAAAGAATGATTTAAAAATAAAAAGAAAACCTGGGTATGATGCGTAATAATTCCGTCTTTCTTTCTGCTTGTTTATGTCTTATACACCATGTTTAACACAGAGACAGGCGCGCGCGCACACACACACAAACACACACACAAACACCCAAGATACATATTTATGCACAACCCAGCGTATATTAGATAATATTAATGCAAGTATAATTATAATGTCTAAGCCTCTTTGTAAAAAATTTAACAAATGTTGAAAATTCTCTGCTATTTACACAGATAAAACAAAAGAGACAAATTCTACGTTTCGCGGTCACTCGTTTGGAGACAAGTACCTTTATAATTTTGCTTCAGAGAGAGCTTCTGACAAACGTGTTATTTATGCCAAACAAACTAGAACATAACTGTCTAGTCTAATTTGCATAATGTGCATTCGTCGGCAGCGTAATCAATTAATCAAAAAATTGACGGACCCCGTCGGTATCGACGATTATTGTTCCAGTTGTTCAATGAACAAACCAGCCTGCTCATGAAATTCACGTGTATGTGACTGAGTATTTCAGTGACACGTGTATCTTTAACGTAATTCTCAAGGAAATTCATTGTGACAGAACGTGTGACAAGGTTGGTCCTTTGAATTACTGGTACATAGGTCTATCTGAAACTTTAGTAAATGACACTTGCCCAAGATAAATATGTATGAACACTACGGCGTATTTTAAAGAATCTGAGGTGAACTGAATGTAAGTGCAACTGTGTGTGTGTCTATGTGTGCGTTCCTCTGTGTGTGTGTGTGTGTGTGTGTGTGTGTGTGTGTGTGTGTATGTGTGCGCGCGTGCGCATGCGTGCATGTTTGTGTGCACTGAGTATCACGTGGTGGTTATTAAATTCTTCTAGAAACTTCTACGAAGCAATTTTTCATGAACAGTGATGAAACTGTTGATTGATGCTCCTCCTTCCACTTCCTTCTCTTCTTTAGCCTCTACCTTCACTCACCTCACTCTCTCTATCTATCTACCTCCCCTCTCTTTCGCTCTCTCTCTCTCTCTCTCTCTCTCTCTCTCTCTCTCTCTCTCTCTCTCACTCTCTCTCTCTCTCTCTTTCCTCTCCTCTCGTACTGTGGCAAGATTTCCCAGAAGTCCGTGTCTATAAATCTGGGAAAAACAAGGCAACTTTTCAAAACTGCTCTTTCTTTCTTCCTTTTTCTATAGTTCTGATTTCCGTTACCCACAATCCCTTTGCATACTAAACGCCTACATACGCTTGCAGACACATACCCACACTTTCAGAAGCGCGCACACACATATGCATACATACACTCACTCACAAATACATACACATCTGTGTACACAATACACATACGCACACGCCCAGATACATACATACATACATACATACATACATACATACATACATACATACATACATACATACATACATACATACATACATACACAATGCACAAACAAATACACACACATGCACGCACACAGACAACATGCACACCGACGACACACACACCGATGACAAACGCAGTGAGATACACACATTCACTGAAACACACACACACACACATTCACTGAGACGCACACATACACACATTCACTGAAACACACACATTCACTGAGACACACACATACACACATTCACTCACACATTCACTGAGACACACACATTCATTCACTCACACACACACACACACACACACACACACACACACACACACACACACACACACACACACACACACACACACTCACTCACTCACTAAGACACACACACACACACACACACACACACACACACACACACACACACCTTACTCTATTTTCCGCGCTGTTGGCCAAGATTGGTTATTTGACTCCGTTTGTTTTCGTAGCTATCCGGAGAGACGAATGAGAAGAAAAACACAAATAATAATCTCTTCGCCATAACTATCCCTGCTGTCACTCTCATTGATAGCTTCACTGCCACCATTACCATTACCATCATCATCATCACTGTCACTAATACTAACACTACTACAACAATCACAGTGGTATACAGAACAAACAGACCACCACTAACTTCAGAACGACAAACATCACCACTACTCCTACTCCAATCAAAATATCATATACCACAAACATCACAAATTCCCCACTACTCCATCACAACAACAAACACCACAAATTCCCCACTGCTCCATCACAAAAACATACACCACAAATTCCCCACTACTACCACCACAACAACATACACCACAAATTCCCCACTACTACCACCACAACAACATACACCACAAACTCACCACTACTGCCACCACAACAACATACACCACAAACTCACCACTACTGGCACCACCACCACAACAACAACATACACCACAAACTCACCACTACCACCATCTCAATGACTTACACCCCAAACTCACCACTACTGCCACCACTACCACCACAACAACATGCACCACAAACTCACCACTACTTCCACTACTACCACCACAACAACATACACCACAAACTCACCACTACTGCCACCACAACAACATACACCACAAACTCACCACTACTGCCACCACTACCACCACAACAACATACACCACTAATGCCACCACTACCACCACTACCACCACAACAACATACACCCCAAACTCACCACCACTGCTACCACAACAACAACACACCATAAAGATACCGCTACCACCATGACAACCATATACATCATATACACCACAAATACCATATACATATCACCACTGCAATCGCAATGATTGATATAATTCTTTCTAATACCAAACTATAATGGTTTAACAACGTCACAGAAGACGATGGCGGTTTATGTTGTTGTTGTTGTTGTTGCTGCTGATATCTTCAAAAACAACAACAACAACAACAGCAATAACAACAGCAACAACAACACGTTCCTTACGTTCACCATCATCACCATCATCATCATCATTTTCATCAGACAGCATTGGCGATTGTATCAAGTATTGAATATCAAAATCTTAGGGAGAACAGACAAAGATGGCGTCGATACCGATGTCAACAACAATAACTATGGCATTCACTAAAACAACAGTATAAACGCCGCCATCACCACCACCACCATCATCATCATCATCATCATCATCATCATCATCATCATCATCAATGATAATTATAACAAATGCTGATGATTATCAATAACGGAAAGACAAAGCATTCAACAAAATGGCGACGTAGATTACTACTACTACTACTACTACTGATGATGATGATGATGATGATGATGATGATGATGATGATGATGAGGAGGAGGAGGAGGAGGAGGAGGAGGAGGAGGAGGAGGAGGATGGAGATGTTGCTAATATTGATGATAGTGGGGATTATGGGGATGTGATGGTGGCAGGCACTTTCCAATTACCGTATCTCTATATATTTCTCATGACATGTTGCTGATGTCTTTCCAAAAGTTATGAACATTGCAAGTACCCGTGTTATATGACAAAGATTTCATTAATTCACTTCAGTCATTATTGCTGTTACTTGTTTCGCCCTAAATCGATCAAAAGTAAGCCATTCGCGACCATCCAGTCTTTTCATGGAAATCCAGTACTATAACCACCAGCGTGTCCTTTACGGATTTAGCTGCAGTTTCAAGCAAATTCAACGGTCACTTAGAGGCTTGCTTTCTCGATGTCTCAAGACTGTGTATAACTCTGGTCAAATTGATTTGAGGGAAAATTGGCTGCTGTTTCAAGTAGGCTGAGCAATGACTTAGAGGCTCGCTTTCTCGTTGTCCCGGGGCCTTTTCTTGTTGGTATTGTTGTTTAACCCTCGGTCAAACTGATCCAATAGACCTAGATATCCGAGACAATACTCCCACCATCCTTTTTTTCAAAACATGTATATAGAACCAAATACATTGTCCTTTCCTTCATTAAAACAGTAAAAAACACAAACTTTTTAAAGCAGTAGTTTGTGGTTTGGGGGAAATTCAGTTGCTATTTTTAGCAGGTGAGGCGGCTGTGTAGAGGTTTCCTCATTGGCCCGCTATAGTTTTGTATGCTGTAGTAAGTGACGGTGGCATTAGACAAGAAGGGGAACAAAATCTGAAAAACGAAAAAAAAACGAGAACAAAGAATCTGTGTGGAATTTTCCACTGTTCTCTCGTTCACATATGGCAATTCTTTAGAATTCTCTTTAATGGAGTCCCCTGTTAGTTGCCTTCTGTTTATTTATTTTGTTTGTTTTAGGGTCCACTCAACATGCTGAGATAGAGCCGGGTACAGAAGGGTGTCGGTATGTTTGTGGGGTGAAGGAGGTGTTGAAATAATTATTTCCTTTGCCGTTTTTTAAATCTTATCGGCCCTATCGTTAGGTGGTCGGAAAATTACTCTACCACCACTACCAACAACAACAACAACTACACCATTTGTCCTGTTAATATCATCATGTCCAGCCATTCACCGTATCACACAACACACCATCATATCACATATTTCAACGCAAACAGTGACAGCCATCAAGGCCATCAACATCAACACCAAACTATCCCCATCGCTGTCACTCCTACTACTATCATTATTAATACTCCCTCCCAAGAACTAAGCAGCCTCGATCTCCCTCACAATCTGTCGATTATTTTTCTTACAAACATCAAACTAGAGAAGAAACACTATAACCTCCTTTGAGGTGGTCTTCTACAAAGGTCAGGACCCTCACTACTCAACCTCAGACTAAATTGCTGAAATAATAAAAATAATATCAATTATCAAGCTATTACATCGTGGAAAAGTCATTTTAGCTATTCAAATAACCCATAAAAACTGTTAAATTTTGACATCAGGAAATAAATGATAAACATAAAACGAATTTAATTTTTTTTTTTTTTTTAATGGCTAACGTAATTGCTTTAGTTTCACTCCGGAGTTATTAAGCTAATGTTGTCTTTTTCTCGCCACATAATTATTTCTAATTAAATTTTTGATGCTCTTTATATTGAATATGTTAACACTAATTTAACTATTGTTTGCCATGCAGATGTTGTTTCTGAGTAATTAAACTCAGCGATTTATTGTCTGTTTGTTTTTAATATGCTAATTTTTATACATTTACAGAGTGACTCTCTCATTACTCTTTCGGTAAATACAGTGAAATCTAAGTAGGACTAATTTGATAGAAACATGTTCGAAATTATCTCCTGCATAAGCTAAAGTTGCCTTTTCCTCATCACATAAATATTTCTAATTAGAATTCTGTTGCTCACTACATTAGATATGTTAACAGTAGCTGAACTATTGGTCCTAATGAGGTAACTGGTGGTGCTGCTGCTTTTCTGTGATATCATCGGTAAATTAACAGTAGTTAATTAGCTTATTATATTTTCATTTATGCAAATTATATTTGCCAAAGAACTGTTTTTGTTTATATATGTAAATATATGTCAATTAATAGGCCAGCTTGATTAGACTGTACTATGCTAAAGAAATATAATAGACCTGCAAACATAGATCAAACTTTCCTTTTCCAAATCATGTAAATTAACTTTGAGAAATTAGATCTTAATTTCTTGAGATTCTTTCTCCTTTACTATGAGAGCCAGTAACAGTTACTGTTTTTTTGTTTTCTTCCTTCAACTGAGAGAGAAATTTCAGTTAGGAACTTTTTTTATACAGCATTCAATACACTAACCTTTAGAATAACAATTAGAAAGATATTTAACTGTTTCATATGGGATGGCAGAGCAGTGCTTATGACCCATTTTAGATCCTCAAAGACTGGTGGGAGCAAAGAAGATATTCTTAAACTGAAGATCTTGTCCGAATGCTTGCAAGAAAGTGGACTCCGCTAATGGCACTTGATGGCCAGGTGGTTTGTATTAAGCCGGGTGACAGATTATATTTACCACACATGTAGTCCACAATGGCAGTTGAACTCTGAACAATTAGTGTCGCCTTTGTAACGTTGTGGCCTTTTGGTAAATTCATCTCAGCTGCGACATATTAGTAACATCAGTTCAGTAATATGACCTTCGTAACATCAATTCAACAGTGTGACTTTAGTACCGTCATTTCAGTAATATGACCTTTATGATGTCAACTCATCAATGTCAGCTTAGTAACGTCATCTCAAGAATGTGACCTTTCTAACGTCATGTCAGCCATGTTACCATTGTGACATCATTTTGGCAATGTTACTTTTGTAACGCACTTTCCGTAATATGACTTTTGTAATCCTAGATACCCTATCTCAATGGCAATTTAATGACGCCATCTTCACTGTATCTGCCAAGTCAGCAATCTCATCTTTTGGTAGCCTCATATCAGTAGTATGACCTTAACAACAACGTGTTGTTGTCAATGGCACCTTAGCAACCCAGTATAGCTAGCAAGCCATATTAGCAAACTATAACGTCATATTAGCAACCTACAACGTCATATTAGCAACCAACAACGTCATATTAGCAACCAACAACGGCTTATCAGTAATACCACTTTAGGAACCTACAATGACTTGCCAGCAATGTCCCTTTAGCAACCTACAACGCCATGCCAGCAACGTGGCCTTAGCAACGTACAGCTTCTTGTCTGCTTTCAAGATTAAGGTTATTCGATATTCTTCTCTCATCAACGTTGGTTAGGGTTATAGGATAACAAGGATGATAGAGACAAGTAAAAACAGCAACAACAATAATGATGTCAGCAGCAGCACTACTGCTGCTGCTATATAGTTGTTGTTTTTGTTGATGATAATCACGTGATGATGATGATGATGATGATGATGATGATGTTATAGTAGCCACAATAACAACATCAACCCAAATAAAGATAGTTGTTCAGTAACAATATATGCAAGAGCCGCAGCACAACGGCTTCGATAACAAACAAAAACATCAACAGGAATGACAACAACAACAACAACAACAACAACAACAACGACGACGACCTAAAACAGTATCGACTACATCCGCAACAAAAGTGGAGTAGACTGATACGGGTAGGTAAAGACGGATGGTGAATTTGCCGAAGAGTGTAGCGGGTGGCGATGGAAAAAGGGGAAGAGATAGATTGGCAAGAGAGTAAAAGCAAAAAGAAACGACATTATATTGGATATATCCGATTCTACAGAATGTACTGTTGATAGTGATGGTGGCGGTAGTGGTAGTGTTAGTAGTGTGAAAACAACAGTTGTTGTTATAGTAACAGAGGGGTGTGTGATAGAGACAGCGACACTGAAAAGGAGGCAGGGATCTTTTTCTTTGACGAACAGTATCCGATTTTATTGTAAATTTTTACACAGATGTAGTTTTGCTGATTACAAAAACCACGATCAATTTTTGAGATATTAATAAATATTGAATTTGCTATATAATTTTATCCTCTCAAATCCCACTCTACTATATCAAATACATGTAGGACACGACTTCGATGTTAGTGTTCCGGGATTTGATCAAGGGAATATCCTGTTGATGAAGATAAAGTGTAAGTGACTGAGCATTCCACAGGCACGTGTACTCTTACTGCAATTCTCAGAGAAATTCAGAATGACAAAAGTACGTGACAAGGGGGTTCGTTTGAATTGCAGGTACAACTAATTGTTGCCAGTTAAGTGGAATAAAGTGTCTTGCTCAAGGACACAGCGTACCGCTGGAAGTCGAACGCACGGCCTACAGTCGTAGGTTGAACTGCCTAACCACTAAGCCACGCGCCTTCAGAAGCCTATATGTATGATGATTTCTTTCGAATGAAACAGTTCTGGTCCTGTGGAAGCCATTTTTATATTAAATTATATATATATATATATATATATATATATATATATATATATATATATATATATAGAGAGAGAGAGAGAGAGAGAGAGAGAGAGAGAGAGAGAGGGAGAGAGATTTGCTCAGACGTTGCAACGAAGAGGGCCTCTCGCAGTAGTTGTTACGATGTGATATTGCCTTTTTCGGCTACGGTTAGCCACGCCATGCAGCACAAAAGGTGTCACATATCAAGCGATGCATGTGCTTGAAGCTTTTTTAAGAGAGGGAAGGCTTTGCACAGAACCAATCCCAGCGAATGCATTTACCCAAAAAGTAAATTGGTCTACATCTTACGATGCAAACGAATTCGCAGGTTTTACATGAGTGACCATCTCCGAGAGATCTTAATGAATATTCGGGTCTCTCACTCCACTGCCCACTAAAAAAATACCTTATTGGATGGCCGTTGACTCTCCTGAGTTCCTCCACTATTTGATGGGTTTTGTTTTCATCCCACATGGCGTCAAAAATCATTCTCCTCACTAAGTAAACTTGCTGAGGTGGCCGGTTGGTGGCCGACGACTCGACCATGCACAGATTGATCTGGGTTATATATTACCAGTTGCGTTGATGAGTGACTAGACAAATATATATATATATTTGCGCTTTCATATGTATGTTGTTACTAAACAAGTATCTTTATTTGGGTTTCTGTTGTTATTATTGTCACTACTATAACATCAACAATAATAGCAACAATATAACAGAAGTAACAGTAGCTATACAGTAGTGCTGCTGATATTGTTATTGTTGCTGTTGTTTCTTGACACTAAGCCACGTACCTTCACTAAAATCACTGTGAGTATTTTAAGCTGTGATGATATTACAACTACCTCAGTAACCGTGCAAGAACGCCGTTAGCGGACGCTTAATTACTACGGTACTGAAGTACAAACGCTAATATCTTCTTATAAATAGATTTTGTAAATAAATCATTTTGGAGGGAGGAAATCTTATTTATACATAGTGCAAACTTGATGGGCTAGTATTAATGAGCTTACACAAGACACAATATGTTGATACCGTAAGGACAGACACTGGACTCAGGGTGACGTGGGACATGGTGGTGATGATGAAGGACAGAAGCCGCTGGAGAGAACTCGCCTATTGATCTTGGGGTATTCTACCCAAGGCGATATCGTATTGTCTGACTCTTATCATACATATATATATATATATATATATATATATATATATATATATATATATATATATATATATATATATATATATATATATATATATATATATATATACTTTGGAAGGGTCATGTTGCCAATAAGAAACACACGCACCAGTTGCTTTCACTTTAATTTATTATAATAAATTTATAAATTTAGGAATTTATAAATTTCCGGTTGGTTGGTTGGTTCCACAACCAGATGATTGTTTATATATTGTCAAAGTTCTTTCGTCACACAGGACTGAACAAAGGAGAGTCACAAAAACAAAGAAAAGAATACCCAGTCACTGAAGAGGTCACAGAATGCGTGACGAAAGAACTTTGACAATATATAAACAATCATCTGGTTGTGGAACCAACCAACCAACCAACCGGAAATTTATAAATTCCTAAATTTATAAATTTATTATAATAAATTGAAGTGAAAGCAACTGGTGCATGTGTGTTTCTTATTGGCAACATGACCCTCCCAAAGTATAACAATATCGGTTTCAACACACGTTTTCAGATAAAGAATCTTGCTAAACAAATTCAGAAACGAAATATATATATATATATATAATTGAGATAGTAATATAGTTCTATGAAGAAAAGGCGACATAATATAATTCATAAATTAGTAGAAAATCACACGGAATTCGGTGTTTCTGCTAATCATTAATATATTAGACGTTGATATAATTATTGCTAATTACCTCTTTAATGCATACTGCATTAAGTAACTTAACTTAAATATTTCTTAACTAGGGATGGATACCGGCATAAATGACATTTTGAAGCCAAGAACAACAATTATGTTGGCAAACCGATAGAAAAATGGAGCAAGCTGTCTACCCGTGATGTGGGGTGGCTCTTTCTGCGCGTCTCCCTCACTGTCCCCCGAGACAATGTCTTCTCCATCCAGTCGGCCGGGACCACAAGGTGGACTGTCCCTTAAGATATTGAATGTGGTGGCAAGAGATGGTTAATAAGTGGTAAATGTCAAGAACCCACAAGCTTCTCATACGACTATCATATTATTAACGTTTTTGCTGAACAAACTAACTTTTTCCCAGTACAGATACTATAAATATTGTAATCGACAACACACATAGAACTTCATTGGCAAGACATTCTTGAAAAGTATAAAACAGTACTATGACTGCATCACATTAAATATTAATATTTAATACTGCAAATTTCCGCACTCTGGATTATTTTGTCTTGGCTTAGTTGTTAGATCGTCGGGTTTACAATCATGAGGTTGTGAGTTCGATTCCGGACTGGGCTATGCATTGTGTTCTTGAGCAAGATATTTTATTTCATTCTACAGCTGAGTGAACTGGAGTTCACTCAGCTGTAGAATGAATTGCGTCGTCACTGATGCCAAGCTGTATCGGCCTTTGCCTTTCCCCTGGACAACATCGGTGGCATAGAGAGGGGAGACTGACATGTATGGGCGACTGCTGGTCTTCCACAAATAACCATGACCGGATTTGTGCCTCGGAGAGGAACTTTCTAGATGAAAATCCCATGGTCATCCGTGACCGATAGGGGTCTTTACCCTTTTATTTGGAGTTAATAGATGTAGTCATTTTGTTAGATGTAATAGATCTTTCCTTGGTATCGACGGCGAACATTCAGTTGCTCAATCAACGCATAAATGATTGAGTATACCACAGGTACAGATACCCTTAACTTCATTCCCAAGCCAAATCAACAATCACATTGTGTGACAAAGATGAATATTTGAATTACAAACACAATCCATTTAGTTTATGCTTACAACATTTTACTCGTAAGGCATGGGTGGACTCGTAGCTATAACTGAAGATACTTTCTGAAGATATCTCTCAGTGGGATCGAACTCGAGATTTCATGATTTACGAAGCGAATTTTTTGATCACTCGGCTATGATTGCGTCTAACTTGCTTAAAATACCAGCATAACAATTAGGTTTCATTTCGACTCTTTTATTCGCTTTCTTGTATTTTCTTCGAAATGTCACATGTGATTACATGAGACGTAGTTTGTAAGGATAACTTACTATATATTAAATGGGTATAAGCATCTGGAAACATCTGTGATGTCTAAAAGTTTATATCAGGAACTAACACTTGCCTGGTCGCAACGCTAGGCTGCCTTTAAGTGATGGTTGCGTAATTGGTGATATCACTGTGACGTCAGAAGCTTATCACGTGATTGATTGCTCTCCTAAGAGGTCATGAAGCTTTGGCTGGGATGTTTTTTAAGAATTGTCATAATTGTTGATGTTGTTTAGCCATAGTAATTATCGAGTAATGATCGACTTTCCATTCCCCAAAATTGTTGACCTTGTGCTTAAATCGGAAATCATTATTAGGCCAAACTGTTTTGCGGTGTTTGTTCTAACTCTTTATGTTTTGGGTTCAAATCCCACCGAGGTCAACTTTGATTTCTCTGTCTCTTATGTCTTGTAAAAAAATACCCGATGACACAGGATGGTCACGGCTTTTAACTGAACATTTCATAAAAACCTCAGATCAGCTTTGATTGAACATACCTGTAACCAAAGGCATCTTAGCTGTGACCGTTCTGTCTTTTTGTAATTGTGTCTTTTTTCCTTGGGGTGTGATATGAGAGTATTGATATTTTTTTTATTAGATAGGTCTTGAGGAAGAGGCAGTACTCATGTCAATGTTGCTTTTAAATCACAAAGAAGGTCCCTTATTGACGCGAAGCTACATTGAATTGTACCCTTGCATGGTACCTATTTACCAGTCGTGTGTCCCTGAAAATAAATACTAGAGTTGCAAATGGAATGTTGTGTACGTGAGAAAAAATAACCTCCCATCATCTTTTTCAAAACAAAAACAGATTTTAAAACTGTGCCCCTCATTATTAACTCATTACATTGTTTTAAAATGTCAATGTCATTATTCAATTATTCAAGTATTGTCGTAACGAATTTAGTAGTCAACAAAACTGCGAAACGGAATAAAAACAATGCTAGGTCAGTGATTCCTAATTCTATTTTGTCGAGGAACGCTTGTATGATTTTACAAAACATAACGACCCACGCCATACTATTAAGGCATTAAATCTCAAGGTCTCATATTCAAGGACTCAAAGGGGTCATTACGTCCTGGAGGCGTGGCAGAGTAGGTCAAAAGAGGGTGGGGATGGTTGCCACCAGTTACAATGCTTATCTGCAAAACAGCTAATAGGGGATACTTTATTTTTTCTATCAAACTGAAAATGCATGACAGTAAATTGCGATGAATTATACTGTAAATATTATTAAGAGACGGACAAATTACCAAGTTTAAGGGAAATATTAGTCAATAAATTTTTCTGCCGTGGTCCTCAGAAAAGTAGATTGCGGGCCGCGTATTTGAAACTTCAGCATTAAATAAACAAAATTTGTTTAAAGAGAGGATTTATTCATATAAAGTACGTAATATTTTTTTAAAAATAAAACTATAATATAGATACCTTATTCCACGGAACTCTTGGGTTCCTCGGAACACATTTTGAGAAATAATGGATAGATAATTAAATAAATAATAATTCTTACTGGGTAAGCAATGCGTATTTTTCTTTTTAAAAGGACATGCCACGGCTATTTATAGTTAAGTGGTCCGAGTGTACAAATGAAAAATGAGAGTCAAGTCTCTTTGACGTGAACATATAAACAGACTGCGCTGTTCCTTTGATCGGTTATGAAACCTCGGTCCTTCGTCATCATGATACAGAAATACAGGAATTCGAAGGACGTTGGTATCAACTACAGATGGCTAGATCTATAAATAGCATCTGTTTGGTAGATTTCTCTCTCGATAAAAGTTCCATCAGCTTGCATAGTTCCCTTTGTACCTTCATCACACAGATTTCTGTAAACACTTTCATTTTTTTTCTCTTTTTCTTTTCATGCTTCATGTTGCGGTCGGTATCTTTAGAGAATTTCTTATATAAACCAATTTATACCTATATACATATGTGTGTGTGCGTGTAAATATATATATACTGTATATTAATATACATATTTATATATATTTATGTATTTATATTTACTTCTCTCCCTGTCTCTTCATATATATATATATATATATATATATATATATATATATATATATATATATATATATATATATATATATATATATATATATATATATATATATATATATATATATATATATATATATATATATATATATATATATATATATATATATAAATATATATATATATATATACATATATAAACATATATATATATATATTTACCTTCCGCTCTCTCTCTCTCTCTCTCTATATATATATATATATATATATATATATATATACCACCACCCCACTCTCAAGAGCGTGAAACTAATAAACCTTTGTTCGTACTGCCTGTCTGTTTTGTTCCCGTTCAATTTTTTACTATATATATATATTAATCCCGTTAAGGGTGAAAGCAGCGATGTTTTGCTTAAACTTTAATCTGTTATTTTAATAAATATTTGCTCTAGAGTTCTTATATATTTGATATATATTTATCCTTTGGATTTTAGTCTTCACATTTATTATTACTATATATATATATATATATAAAATTAAGAAAATTAACAAAGAAAGGACAAGACAACGAACGGAAACAAAACGAAAAGCAATTTTTTAAGGGGAAACCATTTTTGAAAATATAAATATACGAAAACGAAAGACACAGAACTCCATGATCATCGGCCGTTGAGATGGACTTAGGCAGTTTCGACCCCTACCAAGAGTACTGCTGGTCCATCCGAGGTTACAGCGCCTGGCATAATATATATATATATATATATATAGCATAATATATATATATATATATATATATATATACAGCATATATATATATATATATATATATATATATATATATATATATATATATATATATATATATATATATATATATATATATATATATAACGAAGGAAATGTGGTAAGGAACCAGGTGGACCATAACGCACCAAAGTACTCAATACTTGAGGTAGTAGAGTGGGTAATAGGAACCAGTAAGACCCCGACAGCTGAGCTCAAGCCGTTTCGACGGCTAATTCTGGACTAAATGAAAATTTATCCTGGTATTTAAATAGCCGATCTTCTCAAGGGGTAATTCCATATATGGTCAAAGTGATTGTCAAAAATCAGTAGTAATTCTGTGGTTGCAAATTAGTAGGGGAGATGGTGGCTAAACCTGCCAGTAGGAGAAAGAGGGGAGGGGGTGGAGTAGACCCAATCAGGCGTTTGTAGTGCCAGCTACAGCTGGGCATGAGGTCAAAGAAGATACAGGGGAGGGGGAGGAAGTCGGAACGGTAGGTAGAACAATGGGGGGTAGAAATATATAGGAAAGAAAAAATACTGAGAGTGAAGAAAAGCAAATAAGTGTAAAGAAAAACAAATGAGTGTAAAGAAAAAAGTAAAGTAAATTAAATTCTACGACCTAGGTCTCTAGCTATTGTTAGGCTAGAATAAATAAATAAAGAAAGAAAGAAAGAAATAAAGAAATAACGAAATAAGTAAAAGAACTAGGTGGGACGAAATAGGCGAGGACCCTTTTAAGAGGTATAAGTACGTAAATGATACGGTGACGGGTCAACAAAAGGGGCCAAAATACTAAAGAGACTACCACGAAATAAACAATAAAGGTTTCCATCCCGGGCACAATTCCAGCAACCACCC
>OZ024740.1:138586025-138593525 GCA_964016885.1 Eledone cirrhosa | reverse complement strand
ACGGCAGACTACTTAAATTGACACAGCAAAAGTGATTGATAGTATTACTATTTCTCATTTTTTGTTTTTCTTTTATTCTATTTTTAGATTATAGAGACTAAGTTTTTAGAAAATTTGAAAAAAAGAAACTTTTGAAATTTTGAAAATTTTGAATGAAAATTTTTGAAAACGTTTTGGGGAAATTTTAAAATAAATTTGAAGGAATTTGGTGAAAATTTTTTAAAAAGCTTTTGAACAAAATTTTGAAAATATTTTGAACAAAATTAAAAAAGTTATTTGAAGAAAAATTTTGGGAAAGACACTTCTGAAGTGAGATTTTGAAAATTTTTTGAGGAAGATCTTTGAAAAAAATCTTTTGAGGAAGATTTTTGAAAAAATTTTTTAATTTTGAAACATTTTCAAATAAATTTTCCTGAAAATTTTGCGAATAATTTCTGAAACAAAAGGAAAAAAAAAAAATTGAGAAAATTTCGAGAGCATTTTTTGAAAATATTTTCAAAAATATCGACTGAAATTTTTAAATAAATTTTGATGAAAAATTTAATAAATTTTGGGGGGAAATTTGAGAATAATTTTGATATATTTGAGAATATTTTATTAAAAATTCTTTCTAAAAAGATTTTAGAATATTTTTTTAAATTTGAGGAAAATGTTTCCCTCATTATTGAACTCATGACCACTAAACCACACACTTTTACTCTCTTTACATACATACACATACACACACACACACACTCACTGACACACACACACACATATATATATATGTGTGTGTGTGTGAAGGCGCATGGCTTAGTGGTTAGAGCGTTGGGCTTGCAATTGAAAAGATATGGGTTCGATTCTCAGACCAGGTGATGCGTTGTGTCCTTGAGCAAGACACTTGATTTCATGTTGCTCCAGTTTACTCAGCTGTAGAAATGAGTTGCGACGTCACTGATCCCAAGCTGTATCGGTCATTGCCTTTCACTTGGACAACATCGGTAGCGTGGAGAGGGGAGATTGGTATTCATGGACGACTGTTGGTCTTCCACAAACAAACCTTGCGCTGGCTTGTGCCTCGGAGGGAAACTTTCTAGGTACAAAACCATGATCATTAGTGACCTATGGGGGTGGGGATCAATATATATGTGTATATATATATATATATATATATATATATATATTACAAAACATACACACAAACTCACATTCGATGGCTGGCTGAAAAGTTCATAGGCTGACTAAGATACTATCATGAGATGACCAAATGAGGTTTATTTTTAAACATAGTCTCTGGAAAAAAAACACAATGCAATTATTAATAAAAGAAAAAAAAGGGGTTGAAATTTATGCATGCAAGATTTCACAGATCTAGCATCACTCCTTCATAGTTAGCCTATGAACCTAAAGGAAAGGAATGTTGTTGTCACCAGATTTGGTTGAGGTATAAGTACCAATTTAACGGAGAAGTATTTAGAAGTTGGTAAGGTTGCCACGAGTAACCAGGTTTGGTAGAAAGATATAATAGGAATATCGACAACGACTTTTAGCTTGGTTTTACATTATGTATTAACAGAGGTTGAGCTGGCATGCCAAGAGAAATAAAATAATTCAATTAAGATTACAAGAGAAAATACGGTCAACTGACTGAAGGCGATTAGCCAGCTCCGTAGGAATGTTTTGTCGTTACATATTGTTTGCGCTGGCGGAGCAAAAGAACAAGCAGTGTTTACTTAGCATGGTCAAGCCTTGAAGTCGTCTAGCCTGGAAGTGGTGGCGTCCTCCAATCTTTGCGGGCTATTTCTCCCTCAGAACGCGTAGGGATACATCCTCTTCTACTGGCGCTGATTGGCTGAACTGAGCCAAATCACGCACAGAGAATGTATGTGAGCCCGCGGAATGTAGGTCACTATAAACCTTTCAACTCGCCCTCGTATATATATATATATATATATATACTTACATATCCACATAAACGCTGTTGTAACTCCACCTTCTCCTTATATCTTAATTTGCTAATTCGACTTTGAAATATATAAATAAATATTTAAATCAATAAAGAAGAAAATAAATAAATAACAGATAGGTAAATAAATAGATAAATATGTTCCTTCAAGACTGAAAGAAGCTTTGGCTTCGAATTTGTCTGCCGTCTCTTGGTCTAACTCGATATTAGAGTGGCGCCCAGAGCTTACACTCCAAATATCGACATATTAACTACGCTCTACTCATGCATGTACACACATATACGCAAATTTAAACATGCATATGCACACAAATAAACTTATACAGAAACACATACAAATACGCACACACTTGAACACACAAATAAATATATGCACGCGCACACATCAATAAACATATATATACACACGCACCCAAATCGGCACAAATAATATATACTCAGATTCACATATATATACACAAGCGCATGGACACATATACAAGTCAATACTGATACAAATATATATATATATGCACAAACATATATTTATATACACAAACTCATGAGCACATATGCAAATATAAACACACACACATGCACACGTAGGCAAAACACATACACGCACGCTTACAAAAACATTCACTCACACACAAATCCAACACATAAAATCTCCGCACTAACACGCACACATACAAATCCCACACTAACACGCGCTCACGCTAACATACACACATACAAACCATACATAGACACACACATGCACACGCTCATACACACATAATCTTCCACACACCCGTTCAATCAAACTCACAAATCTATTTTCCCTTGTTTTTATTGCCTAGTCTTTATGTTTTACCATTAAACATTGATTCCTAATTAAGGCGCATAGCCATTAAAGTTGGGGGAAGGTTAAAGTTGATTAAATCAACCCCAGTACTTGACTAGTACTTTATTTTATGGACCTCGCAAAAATGAAAGACAAAGTTGACCTTGGTGAAATTTGAACTCAGAATGTAAAGAGTCAGAATAAATATGCAGTGGCCAATGGCATGGTATCCAACACTCTATCAATTCTGCCAATCCACCATCTTTTTTTATCATTAAATATTAAAAGGGTACATGTTGGAAACTCTTTTACAAAGGAAGCCAATCTGTATTTTCTATATTAGGTTAGTGAGTAGTATTGTGGTTAGATTTAGTGGTCTAAATCCATTGTGTGGTTTAGAAAAAGGGCTGTGTAGCTGATGTCAAGGATTAGCTTGTCTAGAGGATAGTCGGTCTTTGTGTTTTGTTTGTCTTTAGAATTGTTAGGATTTTCTGTGATTTCCAGATTCTGGAGATTTTACAATGTTATGATGAGTAGTTGTAGATGTTGATGAATGTACTGATTCCTTTCAGGCCCTAAGTGTTGTGGGTATATGTTTATTATTTTGTTTAGCCCTACGCCCCTTTAGATATTATATTTATGTATTGCTCTTGCGCTATTAATGGAATGAACGGGTCCAAATTGTAGTATAAGTGGAAGGTCAGTATTGTATCGCTGTCTTCCTTGTGTGGTTTTTTGGTAGCTGATTTTCGGAAGATATCTGATAAAGTGTTTGCTTGATTTGCAAAGCTGGTATATTATTTGGAATCTGGTTTGGCCATTGCTTTTGTTGGTGGTAAAACACTCTGTACAGTGTTGTACTCTCGTTTTATTAGTTTGTTTGTGTAGTTTTACGATTGTTTGCAGGTTTTCTGTTTTTCCTATTTGCTGAATTCTGAAAATGTTGCTGTTGTTTTTTGATAAAACTTGTTTCTTTGAGCTTTTTTTGAAGTTTATGAAAATGCTTTTGCGTCTTTTCATTGATGGGTAAATGTATTGTGGTGATAATGATACGAGGGAAGTTGAGAGATTGTTTACCAGCTGGTTGGGCCGAATGTGATATTTAGGGTAATGTTCCAGCTGGTGGGTGTGTGCGTGTGCGCGTGTGTGTGTGCGTACACACGCATACATATGTAGGCTGCTATAAGTTTAATAAGTTCATTTGTGATAACTATATATTAAATGCAATCAAGCATTTTAGGTTATAAGACTTTGCAAATGGATCAGTCTAGACTAATGAGTGTACAATTTGAAATACTAGGTGTTGTGTTCTGCGTAGTGAGTTAGTTATACCAACTCTTGGACTCACACGTTTAAACCCAGGCAAGTAATATACAGTATTATTTATATGCAATAAGTATATGATCTTCTGGGAAGTAATATTTTTTATGGTTTCAATGGCTAAGTCTAGAGCAAAGTTTTCCAATATTTTCATAATGGCGACATATATAATAGATTTTAAAAATTAATTTTTTATGTGACATATTAATTGAGTTTTGTTAACGACAGAAAATTAACGAAATTAGTAAACAATTAATTATCATATATGCGTCTAACTTTTAATTATTTTATTCAAAATACATTTATAGTAACAGAAAGTAAAAGACAAAAAAAGAAAATGACAAATATAACATCAGATTTGGGTGGAGGGAGAATGCAATCTAAATACAGTCATTATTTTTCTCTTTTTTTTCTGTCCACTTTTGCGAGTTTAGCATCCAATTAAGAATATTAGTTAGGCTATTAATGACATTACCTTATTTTTCTTTTGCATTTAGTTCTATTTTAAGTATTATAATCTAATGTGTCTATAATATTACTTGCTAACCTTTTCTTTCATTTGTGAATACTGCACACCATTTATAGACTTATTATTATTTATTTTATTGAATTGACAGCAGATTGGTAGAACGTCGGACGAAATGCTTTGTGACATTTAGCTACGACTTTCTACGTTCTGAATTCAAATCCCGACGAGGTCAACTTTGCTTTAGATCCTTACGGAGTCGATAAAATAAAGTACCAGAAATGCACAGGGATCGATTTAATCGACTTTCCCTTCTCCCCAAATTGCTAGCCTTGTGCCTATAGTAGAAATCATTATTAGTGTTGTTGTTGTTGTTGTTGTTGTTATTATTATTATTATTATTGTTGTTATTATTTGGCACCATGCTTTGCAGCATAGAGTTATGGCCCTTTACGTTCTTATTTCAAATCCCGCCAAGCACCAATAATGCACTGGGGTCGATTTAATCGACTTTCCCCTCCCCAAACAATTTCTGGCCTTGTGCCATCATTATTATTATTATCAGAAATCGTTATTATTATTATCACAAAATTATATTATGTAGAAGTGAATATAACATGTCTGTATATTTTATTGACTTACAATGAAACTGCCATGCTTCAAAGAATGTAAAACAACCAATTCATGATATTTCATTTTAAAGTACTACATTACTATTAAGATACTAAATCCATTTCTCTTCGCCAGTTCATAATGTTTTGTTTATTTATTGTTTTGGTTTTTCTTTTGCAGTGGTGTTCATGGCAATTGGCCTTGTAATTTACGGAATCGCCATGAATAAAAAATACAATGTCGGCATCACTTGGAAAGAGGACTCACGTGCCAAGATATGTTGGTCGTTCTGGCTAGGTGTCGGGGCGTGCGTAGTCAGCTTCTTTACATCGATCATCTACGCTTTCGAAAGTCATGTGACTTCCTACAACTGATTTACTAACTTGCTAGTCTTGAGCTAATCAAACAAATACTATTTTCACCACTGGCAACCAATAGATAGTACTACTATCAAAACGCCACCACTTTCCCCACAACTATTACCACTACCGCTACTGTGACAATAACTAAAACTACTAAAACTAATACAACTACAGCCACTATTACTACTATTACTACAACAACAATAACTACTACTACTACTATTACTACTACTACGACTACTAATATTGCTACTATAACCCACAACTGCAACCACTGCCAACAATCAATTCTACTACCATCAACAGCTACTAACTTTACTAACTGCTATCCCCCAAATCACCAACCTCCATCACCACTAAGTACAACCACTCACGAATTCAACAACTTCCCTACGAAAGATAGATGGGACTTTCAAGTAACTACAGCTAATACCAATACTATTATAATGATACCAACCAAAGCTATTACTAACCACCAACATTAGCACAACTACCACTTCCATTACTACTACCAAACACAACTAATCACTAAAAGTACAACTATCACTAGATTCCCTAAAACTAATAACAACTAGTACGTAATACAACTACTAATACAATAATGAGGCAACAAGTGAGCTTATGCGTGGTCACTCAACATGCTAGAAATAGAAGCTAAAAGCTCCTTCACATCACACAATACGGTTTGAAAAAGGGAATGACATATTTGATAATGTAATCCTAGATGTTTCGACAAAAGGCAAGACAGTATGATGAAGGCTGGAAGGATCATAGGCCGATTCGGTCAAAATTTACATTGGGCTAAACGACAACATTACGACAAACAAGCAGAAAATACATGAAAATGTAATAAGAAATTATGTATGTTTGTATGGATGGATGAGTGCGTGTATGTATGTATGTGTGTATGTATAATGTATGTATAACATTTCTTTAAGAATGGTTTTCTGAAGAGGAACGGGAAAAGATCATAGTTAAATAATCTGACAAAATCGGTTTGGCTGAACGCACAGTTTCAACAACCATACATGCATACATACATACATACATACATACATACATACATACATACATACATACATACATACATACATACATACGCACACATATACATACATACATATACACGCACACACACACGCACACACACACATACATGCATGCGTACATACATGCATACATACATGCATACATACATACATGCACACATACATATATACATACATATCTGTTTCTTCTGTTTTTATCTGTGACACCTAATGGAGTTGTAGGAGCGCCATCGTGACATACATTGTGTCTTGGACATTTTTAACCTGGTGGAGCCTATCCCCTCACCAGGTTTGAGCACAATCGATTTCTTGCAAAGAAGGAGCGAAAGAGAGAGAGTGTGTGTGTGTATGAGAGAGAGAAGGGGGAGAGGGGGTGAGAGAAAGAGAGATAGAAATGAAGTGAGAAGGTGATATGGTGAAATAATCGATCACAGTACTACAGTGGTACTTTGTTTATCGACCATGAAAGGATGAAAGGCAAAGTTGACCTCTGCAAGATTTGAACTCAGCGCAGAGAGTCGGAATGAATACTGCGAAGCGTTCTATCTGACGTTCGAACGACGCACCGCCTTAATATATATATACGTGTGCGTTCGTGTGTGCGTGCGTGCATCTGTCTGCCTGTATATGTGTGTGTGCGAGCGCGTGTGAGAGATAGTATGAATATGAGAGAGGAGGTTCTGATTAAATATTGACAGCTTAAATCTTTATAAATTAATACAATCATATTTCGGATGAAAATGCCCTTTTCGAAGAATTGTAAGAGTAAGAGAATGCACACGTGCGCACAGTCACTCACTCACAGCCACACACACACACACACACCCACACACACAGAGAGACATATATATATATATATGAATACATGCGTACATAGGTTCAAACATGTATACATAAGGCATAATACATATATACATGCATACATAAATGCACACATACAT
>OZ024740.1:138543525-138578525 GCA_964016885.1 Eledone cirrhosa | reverse complement strand
TATCAACGTCGTCCACAGAGAATCTGTGGCGGTGTGATGATCTGGTGTATAAAGTTATAAAACAAAATAAAAACAAAAACAGAACTATTTTAATAAAATTTTAGCCAACCTCCAACACAAGAGATATTATAAATTGTACTGTACTGTTATATATATATATATATATATATATATATATATATATATATATATATATATATATATATATATATATATATATATATATATATATATATATATATATATATATATATATATATATATATATATATACACACACAGAGAAAGATAAGGATAGATAATACGGAGCATTGTGAGATTTGTAATAAATGACTGATAAATTTCAAAAAGCCGGTACAATGCAGAGTAGAAATATAAAAAGGGCAAAGGATGTCAAATAAAACAAAATACAGTAATGTTTGACTCAGTATATTTCAACATAATGTTTCAGGGCTATTACCATTTTTTCAAATGTGAAGCAGAAACGGTTCAAAACAAAAACAAACGATGATGCGCTCTTCCTTAACTGTCCTTTGTGTCTGAAATGCGCATACGTGAAATCGCTATAGTAACCATCTTTTTCGTGTATTCCCAATCTATTATGTAACTGTTTTTTTTTCCTGATTGATTCTCATACACATATACGTATATACGTATATATATATATATATATATATATATATATATATATATATATATATTGTTATACTTTGGGAGGCTCATGTTGCCAATAAGAAACACACGCAGCAATTGCTTTCAGAAACGAAATATATATATATATAATATAGAAATGGCTTCTACAGGACTAGAACTGGATATATATATATATATATGAATGTATGTATAGTATGTTTGGGAATATACCGTATGTTTAATTAAAAACATTTAGAAGACCATTCGCTATCAGTTTAAAGTAGTGACAATGTCAGTTACTTATTTTCGGAAAAGGCTGGGAGGGAGGCTGACAGCTGTTTCTCGCTGGTTGTCGTTTATCAAAACCACGCACCCACCTGCCTTTAATTTTCACCTGCTTCTATAATTTTCGGCAAAGGCAGGTGGGTGCGTGGCTTTGATAAACGTCAACCAGTGAGAAACAGCTGTCAGCCTCCCTCCCAGCCTTTTCCGAAAATAAATAAGTGACATTGTCACTACTTTAAAACTGATAGCGAATGGTCTTCTAAATGTTTTTAATTAAACGTACGGTATATTGCCAAATATACTATACATACATTCATGTATATATATATATATATATATATATATATATATATATATATATATATATATATATATATATATTGGTAAACGCTCATATATCCTCTGTCCGTTTCGATGATGAACATTTAGTGGTTCGATTAACATTGTACTCGTTCAGTTAACGTTTAAGTGACTGGGTAATCCACAGAAACGTGCACTCATAATGTAATTCTCAAACCAAATCAGCGTGGCACAAAACATAGCTGGACCTTGACATTACAGGTAAAATCTATCCGACGAGCTTCTATATAGTTTCTATCTTACTCACTCACAAAGCTTGGGTTGACCCGATGCTAATATAAAATAAACACTTTCCCGGGATTCCATGCAGTGAAATCCAACCAGGGGCATCAGGATTGAGAAGTTAACCTCTTGATTATTCAGCCGTTTTGTAAGATGTGCAAATGCGGATGACCCTTGCGACTACTGACTAGTGTGGTTTATGTTCAGTCAGCCAAAATATCTGTGGGTCTGTACGCTTTTCTTAGAGAGACAGGATTGGATGAAGTGTGTAGTGTGGATTGTAAGAGTTGAGGTGCAATAAAAGAGACGGGGGGGGGGGTGCTGTGGCTGTCAGTCCTTAGTGGACAGGGTGTAGGTAGCTGGTAGGATGGATGTATGGAGGAAAGTATGTTCAAACTGAAGACCACAGCAGAATGAGATCTGCTAGAGTCGCTCAAGAAACACGTAGTTGCATTAAACCACGCAACGGATTTGGCCTAACATTCAAGTAAGCCACAACAGAATTTGAACTCAGAAAGCAATGTGCCGGAACAAATATGGCGACTTATTTTCTCCTATGTTGTATTGATTCTGTGAGTTTGTAGGTGTAGTGTATTTGTCGTTGAACTAGTTGAAAGACCTTCTTTAGGATTCACTATTAATGTAAGTTGCAATAACAGCGATAATAATAAAACATCTCTCTCTCTCTCTCTCTCTCACTGTATTTGTATATATATATATATATATATATATATATATATATATATATATATATATATATATGTCAGATAAAAGACACATAGGAAATTTACAATAAGAAGCAATAAAGAATGTTATACAATCGATAGCCACTAATGCACGTCTCTATAAAATTATCTCCATTTCTCTCTCCCACTCTCTATCTCTTCTTCTCTCTCTTTCACACACACGCGGATACATACTATTGTAAAATACATGCAGTAGTCCTACAAGAAAAACAAATCAATCGTGTACATTCTGTTGCAAATAACCAAGATTTATATATCTAGTCTGCTACGGGAAACGAAAACAGAAATAAAAACTATGGCCCGGAATTGAAAACAGCGTGGATGTCGAAATTTATTTCAAAATAAAATGTGAAATAAATCTGATATCTCCAAAGTGAAGTTAGTTATAAGGACCCAATATGTACAGCTGATACTTATTTTAAGTATTACATGCTAGTATTACACAGAAAATATACGTTGGATTGTTTAAATGAGGAGCTGACATTATTATATACTGTTATTTTGGGAATAGTGTCCTTATCTGGTTACTGTTGCAATGTTTCATTTCGAAATTCTGAGAACCCTACCAAATACGACAGTCAACTGAAAAGGTAGTAGGTTACAACGATCGAAATGTTGTGTCTATAATAACCACGATGAACATACCATAAGTGTGTAATAGTAAAATATACAGCTTAATTTATTTACATGTTGTGTGTAAATGAGGTGGGTATGTGGATTGGACAGATCAGAGTTGAGTCAGGTAGGCCAATTGGCACGAGCCAAAGATTTTGAGAGGACTTACACGGCTCAAATTCTAGTTCTTTTAATATACACTAAATATGCATGTATATATGTATGCGAAACGTAAACGGATAAACAACATGGGAACCGATACAGTACAATGATGATATAAGTTTAATGCTTGATGTAGTAGGAAATGAGTCTTGAGGTTTTGGACGTTAATCTTTCATCAGAAAATAAAATGAGAAGTAAAAGAAGAAATAAAAAGATAGACGAGAGTGAAAAGAAGAAGAAACGGAAGAATTGGTGAGGAAAGAAAGCAGGTGTGTATTTGGTTAGTCTATTTGGGAACATGTCCGTATTCTGTACAAAAACTATATGTATTTAGAACTGATTACTAAAATGAGCAGTTTGAAATTGAGCTTATATTTTGCCTCTAGCCTGAGACTATTTCCAGCTTTGCATATGGGACAAACAAAATAGAGCAGAACAAACGTTTTAATATAAACAAAATATAATTATATCAGTAAGTGAAAGTGGTGCTTATGTTACGTACTACATGTGATTAATTCCCACAAAATATATATGTTCAATATGTTCAAACAACATATTCACGTACGAAAACAAGGAACTATGAACATTCGAAACATACGTCACGATTTTTTCAATACAAAAAATACAAAACGCAACAAACTTCTTGATACAAACAACGCCAAGTGAAAGAATGAAAAAAAGATACCAACGCTCACACCAGCCTAGCTGAACGAGGTGGGTTTTGAATTCAAATTGCAAAGTGCCAGAACAAACATCGATGCATTTAATCCAACGGCCTTTCGACTCTGCCATTTCACCGCCTTTCGGACGTAAGGCCAAGAGAAATTAAATATTTATATATATTTTGTCCTGCTGTTTGTCATTTCTAATGAAATATTAATATTGTTGTCAGAAAACAGTTTCTCGTGTTTTGAAATTATACAAAGAAAAATGTTAATAATGGTTTCTGGTTTAGGCACAAGGCCAACAATTTCGGGGGGGGGGGGTCGATCGATTAAATCGTCCCCAGTGCGTTACTAATACTTTATTCTATTGACCCCGTAAGGATAAAAGACAGAGCTAACCTTTCGGGATTTGAACTCAGAATATAAAGCGTCGTAACTCCAAGCTGCAAAGTATCGTGACCAACGCTCTACTGATACTGCCTATCCACTGCCCTTAATACTTTAATAATTGTTTCTACTTTTTGGCACAAGGCCAGCAAATACCTAGTGCATTACTGGTACTTTATTTTATCGACCCCGTAAGGATGAAAGGCAAAGCTAACCTCGGCGGGATTTGAATAAAAATAATAATAATGGTTTCTGACTTAGGCACAAGGCCAGCAATTTTGGGGGTGGGGAAAGTCGATCAAATCGACCCTAGTGCATGACTGGCACTTTATTTTATCGACCCTATAAGGATGAAAGACAAACCTAACCTCGGCGGGATCAGAACGTAAAGTGCCGTAACTCTATGCCGCTAAGAAGAAGAAGAAATAGTGAAGGAATATAACCAATATATAAAGTAATAAAGTGAAAGAAAGGAAAGATAGGCATACAGACACATACAGACATATAAACACACTGACTTTACTTCTTACATATACACTTTCACACATATGTATGTATATATATGTGTGTGTGTGTGTGTGATGGTTGTGGTGTGTGTGCGTGTGTCTAATATATCAGTATATATACATATATACATTTAAAATATATATATATATATATATATATATATATATATATATATATATATATATACATACATATATATATATATATATATACATATATATATATATATATATATATATATATATATATATATATATATATATATATATATATATGTATATATATATATATATATATATATATATATATATATATATATATATATATATATATATATATATATATATATATATATATATATATACAGGCATACACATAGAGATTATATTCCTAGGAATTTACACAGATGAATGTATTCACACACATATATGAACGTACACACACAAACATTATAACAATCCCATACATACAAACACGCACACACACACACAACACACAAGCTATCCTATATACACGCACAAGCTATCAGTAATTAACAGTAATTGACGTGAAATTGATCTTTCCAGACATGGGTAGTGTTACTGGAAGACAGTGAGGCCAAGGGCGGTGAGGATAGTGAAGATTCATAGCTGGTCAATCTCCTAATTCTCGTCATCCTCATTGTCGACATCATCAGCAGCAGCATCATCTTCTTCTCTCTCATCATCGTAACTGACGTCATCGTTACCAATATAACGCTGTCGACCTTGTCAAGGAAATATAAACATATTACCATTGCTAGCATCATAAAATATGTATGTATGTATGTATGTATGTATGACATAGATACATTGGTTAAGAGAGTGCGACTGGCTTTGTGCAGTGCCTTTGCTCACTATAAAAACTTCACAGCACAGGCATTGCTTTATATCTGGAGATCTCTCTGCACTTGTCGTCACATGGTACCATGGCCCAGCACTATGTGTCAATAATTGTCACAAGTGTAGTGTTTGTACCAGAGTTTTCAAGTCGCTGGCTGGACTAAAAAGTCACACTCGTTCAGCGCAGCAGTAGGGGTTCTCCTACATGGATATAAAGTAGTGGCCGTACTCGAAAACGAGTTGGCAGCCATCATGTATGTATGTATGTATGTATGTATGTATGTATGTATGTATGTATACATATATATATGTGTGTGTGTGTGTGTGTGTATGGAGACAGAGAGAGAGAGAGATTGAGGTAAATATCGTCTAGAATTGTTTGCCTTTCATCCTTACGGGTCGATAAAATAAAGTACCAGGAATGTACTGGGTAATTGCTGGCCATGTGCCTAAAGTAGAAACAATTATTACGATTGAAACAAGGGCGATGGATTAGCAGTATCGGTAGAGAGTTGGCCACCATGCTTTGCAGCTTAAAGTCACGGCCCTTTATGATCTGAGTTCAAATTCCGCCGAGGTTAACTTTGCCTTTCATCCTTACGGGGTCGATAAAATAAAGTACCAGTAACGCACTGGGGTCGATCTAATCGACTTTCCCCTCCCCAAAAATTTCTGGCATTGTGCCTATATAAGAAACCATTATTACGATTGAAACAGTTCTAGTCTCGTGAAAGTCATTTCTATAAAAGTATCTTCTTTAACTGCGGTCACATCCCGATCCCCTTATATATAAATGTGTGTGTTTGTGTATGTGTGTGTGTATAAACATATATGTACTATACAGTAGATATATTAAAGCCTGTGCATGTGTGTGTGCGCGTGTGAGTGTACGTGCAAGCACACGTGTATGTGTGTAAGGAAAAGCCTTGTTCTGTGCTAGCAGATCTAACATTACCACGCAAGTCTTCTTATTCCTACCACGTATTCCTTATAATTCCTGCAACTGGCGTTCATTGTATAATATATTAGCTCCAACATAAGAAAACCATTCATTCGTTCTGAAACTTTATTAAATATATGTACCTATTTGCTTGATGGTATTGCTGTTTTTGTTTAGATATACACTTATGTATATATATGTGTGTGTGTGTGTTCGTGTATGTGTATGTGTGTACTGGATTGAGGGGCTGGTTCTGGTGCTTGATTTTGTTTGTGTGATCAACGCTTACATACATACATACATACGTACATACATGCGACATATATACATACATACAAACATACATACAAGCATACATGCATGCATACACATACATGCGTACATAAATTCATACATACACACATACATACATACATACATGCGTATATACATACAAATTCATTCATACATACACACACACACACACACACACACACACATACATGTGCATCCGATAAGAGAGTGGATATAATTTGGATTAGTTAAATGTTGTGTGGATAAATGTGTGTATATGTCCTATTGTTTATGAGTATGTCAGGTTACTAATAAACGTAACATGAGGCAATCGAAAGATTGATGTTAAGAAGAAGGTGGATTTAGTACGTCTATCTGTGGAGACTATATGTCTGGCGGTTGATGTTTCCATGAGGCGAACATGAATTTATTAAGATGTAAACAGCCCTTGAAAACCTCATGTTTGGAGTTTAGGTTGAAAAGTAGCTATAAATGTACCAGAATTGTTTTTAAAGAACAGTTGTTTGGTTTAATAGAACACTTGGAGTTTAGCAATTTGAAATTTCGCAATAATACAAAAAATTACTTTTTTCAAAACATTCATAGAATTCTATCTGGTGTCTCAGAGATACACACTCAATATAAATAATATATCTCATTACTTTTTGTGCAAATTCCATATAACTAATTCAGTATGAATGCGTATTATATAAGAACACAGGATTAACTGAAAGTAAAAACAGTTTTGATTGATTAAAGCTATTATTGAATATAATATTTTTTCTTGAAAGAACTTTAAAATTTTGTAAGAAACCTGAGTGTCGGAAAGTAGATCAAAAATGGGGAAAATCAGTCATGAAACCTTTTGAAACTGGAGTGCTCAGAGATAAACCATATATTCTAATATTGGAACTGGCCTGGGGTTATATTTGAATCAATAAGGCAATGACATTAACAAATGCGATGAATCCCAGCTCTGTGGCATTGGATCTGTAACTACCATAGCCTTAGAGATATTGAACACTTATGATAGCGTCCTATGATGTTTTTGATTATAGTAGTAGGAATAACATTTAGGTTAGCTTCCAAATCTTGAGCATCCTACATAAAATTGGTTATAAGCAAAGAAAGATTGTTGCTCATTTGTTTCTGATGTCCTTAAAGCTAACTTGCTTTTGACATTAAAAGACGTTGTAGTAACCAGGGTCGGGGGTAGAAAGAGTGAATGCCCTGGGCACTCCTTGTCAAAAAATGCTCCCTCCAGAAAAAGCCCTGGAACACCAAACCTGAACTGCCTCGGCACCCCAAACCTGGCTGCCTCGGGCACCCCAGACCTGAACTGCCTCGGGCAACCCATACCTGAACTTCCCTAGACCCTTCAAACCTGAACTGCCCCAGATAGTAACTGTGGGTTGTAATTTTTTTTTTTTTTCGTGTTATTGATAGAAACATCTATATTACAAAAATATTTTTTAAGCTACGGGGAAACTGAAGAAATGTAACTTTAAAAAGTGAAATTGAAACATAAACGAAAGACACAATTCAATAACTTAATTTAGCTTATCTAATTTGGATGTCGAGTTTTATATCTTTCAGTTAATTTTTTTTTTTTTGTTTTTTCGTTTTTTGTTTGTTTTGTTTTGATTTTTGTGTTGTACGGATTTTAATAGATTTCTTATACGTGTTTCCTTCATTTATTTTCACGTTTTTCGGGTTTACTTTAATTTGTTTTAGTTTGACATCATGTTCATCGTAAATATATATCTCGTTTTAATGGTCTTTTGATTTCCTTGTACATTAGTTGGACGCCGTTACTTTATTCGCATTTATCGGTTATTTGTACAGTGGATGTAGGTTCTAGTTCTAGAGTTTATGATCTATTTCATTGGATGGCTATAGGTGGGATCGGTTTCGTTGGGAGCTTATGGTAAAGAAAATAAGATTTCGGGTGGTTGTAATGAGTGTGTGAAACATTGGATCGTGTATGTACGTATGTATGCATACTTTGGTGTCTGCGAGTGTATATATGTGTGAGTGTATGTGTGCGTGTGTGTGTGTGTGTGTATGTGTGCATGTGTGTGTGTGCCTGAGTATATGTGTCTTCGTCTCTGAATGTGTGAGAGAAAGACTGTATGTGTGCGAGTGAGTGTCTTCGTGCGTGTGTATGTGTGTGTGTGAGTGCTTGTGTATCTGTGTCTTCGGCTGTGTGTTTGAAAGAGAGAGGGGGAAAGAGTGTGTGTGTGTGCGAGTGCGTGCGTAAACTTTGAAATAATACTTTAAACATTTCGTGTGTATTTTTCAGACAATCAAATCAAATCAATTATTTGACATTTCCTAAAAATACTTGACATTTGAATGTTTTATTGATGAAAAACATACAAGTCCAACTTAATTCTCACTGGAGCAGCCAAGAGGAAGATGTAAAATATAGCGCAATGCAATCTGATGTTCAAACCGTTCGACAGTTTTACTGCACTAACCTGGCTAATTTAAACTAGTCTGTTGCTCCTACAACGACGTTCTTTTGTTCTGGTTTCAGTTATCTGATTGCGGTTGTGCTGCCGCACTGCTTTGATAAGTCGATCATGTCGACCACAGTGCTTATTTTTTCAAGTCTGGAATTTATTTTAACGATCCTATGATTACAGGACAAAAAATGTAAACAAGCACACACACACACACACACACACATATATATATATATATATATATATATATATATATATATATATATATATATATATATATATAACGAAGGGAGTGTGGTAAGCAACCAGAGGGACAATAACGCACCAGAGTACTCAATACTTAGGGTAGCAGAGTGGGTAATAGGAAAATGTTTAACCCCGACGGCAGAGCTCAGAAATAACAGTCGAAACGGCTTGAGCTCTACCGTCGGGGTATTCGTTTCGGTTCTCTTTCATTAAAAAAATGTATCAGTTTGGCACTGTGGGTCAATTCTTCCTCTATATCTCCTTCTTACTTCCTGTCTTCCAATGTCTCTCTTCTTTGGAAGAAATCAACTATGATAGTTCGTAATAATTTATATATAGTATGAGAGGTAGCTGTCATTGGACTAGACCACATATATGAATAGTATACTCCATGAGTTTATTGAGAAAATGTCATCTAGTTAACACACTTAGATTGAATGAGAAAACGTGATTAGGTGAAAATGAAGGTATTATTGAATATAATTTGTTTTTTCACTTGAA
Source organism: Eledone cirrhosa (assembly GCA_964016885.1). Taxonomy (NCBI): domain Eukaryota; kingdom Metazoa; phylum Mollusca; class Cephalopoda; order Octopoda; family Eledonidae; genus Eledone; species Eledone cirrhosa. Next base: position 138,568,655 of record OZ024740.1, on the reverse strand, counting down.
ATAATTTGTCCTGTTTAATTAGGTAGAGAAAGGTTGTAGAGAGAAAAGAGGGATGTATCCTCAAACCAGAAACCTGATCAAAATATACGTAACAAGGACCTAGTGTTGGTGTTAAACCGAGTGAGCTTTGAAAGTCTCAAGTCTAAAGTCTGTCTCGAGTCCGGAGGCTCATCAGGCTGGTGCTTATTACGGTTTCCGTGGCGTTAAGTGTCTGAGAGTGCTTGACTGCTCCTGGGCACTATGCCAGTCCATCACAAGGTTAACCACCTCCCACCCCTATCTACTGCTGGTACTCATTTTTAGCTGAGTAAGTATACTGGAGCAACGTGTAATGAATTGTTTTGCTCAAGAACACAGCACACAACCGAGTCCAGGAATCTAACCTACGACATTATGATCGTAAGTCCAACACACTTGCCACTAGGCCACATGCTTCCCGGGACAAATATTGCTCTAACTGTTCGCTAATCCACGACTCTGGATTGGTATTTTATTTTATTATCCCCAAAAGGATGAAAAAGAAAATTGACATTGGTGGAATTTGAACTCAGTGTTCTGAGAACCGGAACAAAAAGTGGAAGGCATCATGCCTTACGCTCTAACGGCGCAGTTAATTCACCACCCACCTCTGTCATATTAAAATAAGTAGAAACTGGAGTGTCCACTTATGGAAATAAAATCATTCTTATAAGGTGTGAAAAGTGTTATTCCCAGGGGCAGCCTGCACATCCAAACAATAAAAAATATCGACAATTTTCACAGATATATTTGAAATTTAGTTTTGTTCCTTCAATTGTTAATGAACACAATTATATTTGATGGTGGGGTAACTGAAGGAAAGATATTTGTAAATTGATTCTTAAATTTTTATGCACCATACTCCCCAACAATACCTAAAAAAAAAACTTGTTAAAAAGGTATAACGTAAAATTTAGAAATATTGTAACCCCGCCCCCTAATATATTTAGTGGTTCTGCATCCCGTCAAGAATGACTGGTGTGAACAGTAATTTCAATTATTTGGGGTTCTGAAAACAAAAAAATCAAAAACTGAAAGAAATTCTTTGAAACCTTAATCCATTAACAGCTCAATGAAAATATACAAAACTTTTCCAAATGTCAGTATTTGTATGAATTAATGCAAGTCTGTAACATGTAACATTTATAGACAAAGTAAACTTGTGTCTCGCTTCTTAGTAGACACGATCTTGTTCTAGTAAAGAAACTTAAGAATTTCAATTAACAAGTATAGAAATAAATTTAACCATACATAGACGTCTTTTATCTGGCCAAGACATTCAATCTATAAACTGTTTTTTTACACCAGATTTTAATCTCGAATTCAGTCTAAATAAATATTCTCCATAACACAATTTTTGTTTGGTTTTATCTTTCGTTTAGTACTGGCCCGCCGCTTACTTCATTTATTCGAGCCTTTCTCTCCAAAAACTTTCACCGAAACGTTTTATTTATTTATTTATTTATCTGTTTGTTTGTTTATTTATTTATTGTTTCTCTTGTTTTTTATTGATCACAGAAGGATGAAAGACAATGTTGAACTCGGGAGGGGGGGGGGGGAATTTGGACTCAGAACAGAAAGGGATATGATCATGATGATGATATTATAATGATGTACACACACATACTCACACACACACACACACACAGAAGATACACACACGCATAACATAACGCTTATGATGTTTTTTTACTGATAAACTTAAATGATGTATTTATACTCACACATATATATGTGTGTCTGTGTGTGTGTGTATGTGTGTGTGTGTGTGTGTGTGTGTGTGTGTGTGTGTGTGTGTGTGTGTGTGTGTGTGTGTGTGTGTGTGCGTGCGTATGTATGTATGCTGTGTTGTCTATAATTTATTGTAATATAAAATTTTAGGTTACTGTAATTAGGAACAATGGTGCATCAATCAATCAATAGGAAACGTGCACTTTAAGAACATAATTTATACGCATCTATTTTCATGTGTTATCATATACTATGTGAGGTTTTCGCCAGATTAATGTAAATGTTCTTTAGACGACAGAGTGGCGAATTGGCAGAGTTCAGATTACGTCGGATGTACAATGCATAGGTATTTATTCTGGCTTATTGCCCACTGAGTTCGAATCACGCCGAGATAAATTTTTTCTTTCATCCTTTCGAGGTCGATAAATAAAGTATCATTCTAGTACTGAGTCGATTTTCCCTCTAATCTGCCTTTATCATTTTCACCCTTACTTTCTGCCATGTATCATGTCAGCATCCATACGTTTCCATCTGTAGTTAAGGCTCCTTTGCTTTACTTTTTATTTGGAAGATATAAAGTTAATCATAGAAGGTGCATGGCTTAGACGTTGGAGCTTCGGATTCACAATCGCAAGGTTGTGAGTTCGATTGTCGGGCCGAACGAAATGTTCAGTTCTTGAACAAGGCACTTTATTTCACGTTGTTCCAGTTCACTCAGCTGTAGAGATGAATTGTGACGCCTCTGGTGCCACTTTGTATCGCCCTTTGCCTTTCCCTTAGACAACATCAGTGCCATGGAGAATAGAGACTGGTGTGCATGGGCGACTATCACCAGACATTAGTAACCCCCACACATGTATTACCAACCTCTAGTGCCTGATAAGAGGCCTATGTTAAAGCAGCTCCTCCAATATACAGTGGTGACTATAAGTGGACCCCGAAACCTAAGATCGCGCATGTATGTTAAGTTATGAAACTTATATATATATATATATATATATATATGTATTTATTAAAATAACAGATTAAAGTTTAAGCAAAGAATCGCTGCTTTCACCCTTAACGGGGTCTTCTGAAACTAACAAAGTCAATCTGTAAACGCAGAACTGGATATTTCAAAAAACGTTGCAACCGGAGGAAGACAGGAAGACGATACTTTGGTTCGTGGAAAGGTTCGCTGGCTAAGAACGGGAAAAAACGAATATAATACGTCATTAATAGGAGCGGTGAAAAACAATACGCGCAAAGACAGAACCACGTTTATAGTATAATAGAGGTCGTAGACTAATGTTCTCTTAGGTGGTGCATAGAGACGTTCTCTGGCAATGAACGAAAAAACGAAGATAATAAGTCATATGTGGAGCGTGGAGAACAATAGCACGCAAAGACAAAACCATGTAAATGGTATAGCAGAAGTCGTAGACTAAAATTCTAACTAGGAGACCAAATGAATCTCCGCTAAAGAGTTAAGAACAAAGTAAATAAATACAATACAGAAGTAAAAGAAACAAATAAATACATACACGCAAACAGATACGTACATACACAAGCATACGCAAAACCTTACCATGGGTATACAAAACCACGCACATATAAATATGTGTGTGTGTGTATGCTTGTGTACAAATAAATAAATAATTATATAAACGTATATAAGTAAATAAATACGTATATAACAAGCGCACACGCATACCTACATATAAATACACGAATGTTCGGAGACATAAGTCAACTAAAACAAGAAGTACACATATACACACACCCACCATACGTACGAACCTGCACACTCACGCGGACACAAAACTCCCGTATACACATAGCCAAACCCTAAATACCAGAATATGTAAAAATTATACGCTATAACAGTCAAATATACGTACGAGAAGGTATACATACCTTCACAAAACATACGGGTAATATATACTTACCTATGCAAATAAGTAAAGGAATAAACAAAACATATACTTAGCTCCCACATCAAGACGTAAAAATCCACGTATAGATCGTGCTATCCGTTAGGGTATAACGTGGGGCTGTAATACAGGAAAGTTTTGTGCAATTTATGTTTACAAGCCGAAATTGCCTCAGATTTTTTGTTTAAGATGTGGTCTGTAGCGTAGAATATTTCCAGGGCCTCAGCGGCGCAGAGGTCACATGGTCTTTTATTTCCGTTATACGATCTAGCCCTAGCTAGGATCTCCCAGTGTAACTTATATTGGGTGTGGTTGTCTTTTAGACTCCAGATATAAGCTGAAAGTGACATCATATTCCTTCTTAGAGGGTAACGAAAAGAATGGGTATGCATGTAAAGACGCTGCTTGAAACTATTGGCGGTTAACCCTATGTAGGCCCTACGGGACGTGGGTGTTACAACCTTACATTTGTAGACAATGTTACTAGAGAGGCATTTCCCGGATAGGGGGCAATCAGCCCGATTCCTACAATTACAGTTAGTACTAACTACAGGGTTGCACGTGTTCCTACGGCTAGGTAGTTTAGCTAAATTCGAAGCTGTGATGTTATGTGCAAGGCTAGGAGTCGTAGAATAAGAAATTTTAATAGTATTTCTATTAAAAATTTTACTATATTTATGTGTAGGGTGAAAATGCTTCGTAATAAGGGAAAGAAAGATCTTAGCTAATGGCGTGGCCACCTCCATATTATATGGTGGGTTAAACCAACAAATGCGACGGGATCTATTTCTTCTAGGTCTATTTTCGTACTCTGTATATGCTACCTTATCGACAAATCCACTTCGAGCAAGAGCTTCATTGTAATAAGTGGAATGGTCGTTGAAAATGCGCTCGTTGGTGGAAAGACGGGAAAGCCTCAACGAAACGTTTCTTACCAGGTTCTTGGTTATGCTGGCAGGATGGTTGGAATGCTTACTTATGTATTTAAGCGTATCATTCGGCTTTCTATACGGGTAATACAACCCATTCAATAAATTGAGGGTAACGTCGAGGTAATTAACGACCGAGAGATTGGCCTCAACCTGTATAGAGAGGTTGAAGCCTTTAAAGAAGGCTGTGAGTTCTTTTCTGAACCTGTGGCAAGCACGAGGTCCGCACTTAGTCATGGTCAAAAGACCATCGTCACGGTACAAACCACCGCCCACGTTGGGGAATTCGTCCTTGATAGAGAAAAGAAGGAAAAGGCCAATAAGATCAGTAATCTCCGCAGAGTCACTGGCGCCCATACTCACGTCGAATGGGGTACTATTGGATTTTTTAATCCAAATAGAGTCGTCGAAATTAATCACCGACTTTCATATATATATATATATAATGTGTGTGTGTGTGTGTGTGTGTGTGTGTGTGTGTGTGTGTGTATGTGTGTGTGTGTGTGTGTGTGTGTGTGTGTGTGTGTGTGTGTGTGTGTGTGTTTGTGTGTGTGTGTGTGTGGTGACTCAAAGAAAACTTGCTCCGCGTGCGTTTTGTGTCACTGTATATTCATTTCCTGACTGATCAACCTTAAATTTCAGGACATTGCAGATACAATATCTAAGACAACAAGACCCTAATGGGCGGTCCGACACCGGATTTTTCTGTGACATACTACTGTAAGTGTAGCTCGTTGGAGCAATTTCATGGATGTTTTTGGAACGGACAAATCTTCTTCAAAGCCAATATACAAATCTGGGTGAGAGCGTTTAAGACATATAGGACAGCAGAGAAGTCCAATACAGTATTCTAGGACCATCCTACCCACTCTGGACAACCCAGGAAATTATTGATATGATCCGAGAGTCTGTTGAACAAAGCCTTAAATGATCACTACGCAGAAAAATGCAATTCTTGGATCTCTCTGCAGAAACTTGCAGAAGTGTTGTCAAAGAGGATCTTAAGAAGTACCCCCTTACAGAATACAGACTGGACAAAAGCTTATTGTAGCTGATAAAACCAAGAGAAAGGCTATGGCTAAGAAAATGCTGGAGAAGATGGAAAGCAACCTAAATTTTCTGAATTTTCTGTAGACCTTTGATGAAGGTATATGTCAACAAACCCAGGTCCACCATTGAATTAAAGAAAAATATCAGAGAGAGAATCAGAGACACCCCTAGGCCTGTTTGGGGTTCACTTGAAACATGTGGACCGAAATATCAGAGGATAGGGAATGTTTGCTATATTGTAAGTAAATGTTCGGATTAAATATAGTCCGAGTTTCATCAGGTTTTGTTAAAAATGAGTAATATAAATAAAAATAAATATGGGGCTAGTTCTTTTTAATCAGGTGTATATACGAACACGCACATAACCATATCTGCGTATATACATATATATATATATATAATATAAAATCAAAAGATGGTTAAAAGAATTCTAAGTATTTTATTATGCGCATTTCAAAAACAAATATCATCATGAGATGATATCTGCGCTTTCATCAGATAAAATAGGGATACATGATATGAAGGTTAAAAAACACTTGTGAATAGTGAAGTTTTAAATCAACATATGAAAAATAATTTAAGATTGATGTGTGATATTGGGAAAAGGTGAGGGGGGTGGAAAGGGTGAGAAAGAGGAGGAGATGAGAGTAGAGAATGATGGGGGAGGAGTATAAGAAGGAAGGAGGAGATAGGAGGAGAGATGGGTGATAGAGAGAGAAGGTAGCCTTTGCAACTGAGAAAAATATATATTGTCTCACAGAGAGAAGTTAAAAAGCCGTTGGAAGATAATAGATAATTTAAAAGAATTTGAAATTAAAAGTTGATGAAGAGAAAAGGGGGGTTAAGAATAATATTAAATTAAGGTTTGTATATTGAAGGGTTTAATAATATGTGCGAGGAAAAGAAATTGTTCATATGTATTATTAAAATAAAAATATTAATGTTATTAAGGATATACTGTGAAAAGAAGTAGAAAAGTGGATGAGTTATGAATTGAGAGGAATTATTTAGTGTTTAAGTATGTTTTTATGTAATGTAATATGTGTGCGTAATATATGTAAATAGTTTGTTTACAAATGAGCGCAGAAAGCAAAGAAGACAATAATGTTTAAGAAAGAAAAAAAATCTAACATCAAAATATATGTTTACGAAATATTTTCTAATGGTAATAATATAATATAATAAAGGAGATAAGTTAGGGTTTGTTTTTATGTATTGTAATATGTAATATGTAAAAGTCAGACGAGCATGAAAGGAAGAAGAATATAAGGAACTAAGGAGGAAAATCTAACGTCAAAAAAAAAAAAATGTTTATGTTTACGAAGGATTATTAAAGGTAATACTATAATGTATTTAAAAAGGTAATAATAATTTTTATGGCCAATGATATGAAGAAAGATGGAAGAGTGGATATGTTGTGGTGAGTAATAATAAGAATTGAGAAGTAGTTAGGAAGAAAAAGTACAGATTAGAGGTTAGAAATTAAAAAGAAAAAAGAAAGAAAAGAGGAAGAAAGGAAAGTGATAAAGAGGAATGATATAGAATGAGTAACTAGTATTATATAATATATAATAAATAATATTGAAATAAGGTAGAAAGATGGGTATATTTTTAAAGAATTGGGTTGGAGAAGTTATTTACGATAGGAATAATAGTTTCCTGATTTAGATTGGTATTATGAACAATCGACGAAGTTACGTTTGACGTCGTATTTGAGTTTGCAGAATCTAGCCTAGAGTTAACAATGACGTCGGGAGTACTACTGCTATTATTATGACATTCAGTGTTGGAAGGATGTGATTTAGTATTTAATATTTTATTGTTGTGTTTAGAGATAATATAGGAGATGTTGGAGGAGGTGGAATAGGAAAATGTTATTGTATGTTTGTTAAATATTTTACTATAGATATGTGAGGGGGGGGGGGAAGCATTTATTTAAGGCACTAAAGAATAATTTAGGAATATTATTATTAATAGAAATAGAGAAAGGAGCATTATACCAGATTATATTTTTGTATCTAGGTCTTTTATTTAAGTTATTGGAATGATCATAATTAATAATTTTACTGTAAGATCTTCTAGGATTGGTTTCTTTACTGTATTTAATTTTATCAGGATAACCGGCTTTAGAAAGCGCATTATTATAGTAATTGGCGTTAGCATCCAAGATATTTTTATTAGATGATAGGTTTGATATCCTTTTTCCAATATTACTAACTGTAGCATTTTTATCCATATTTTATCTGATGAAAACGCAGATATCATCTCATGATGATATTTGTTTTTGAAATGCGCATAATAAAATACTTCGAACTCTTTTAACCATCTTTTGATCTTATATTATTTATACTCCAGTCCTACAAACTGTAGAGTGCTACTTTATCCGATATTTGCATTGCTTTATTGTACCACAATAAAACACACCTCCTACATATATATATATATATTGTTATACTTTGGGAGGGTCATGTTGCCAATAAAAAACACACGCACCATGCTTTCACTTCAATTTATTATAAATTAAAAAAATTTTTTAAAAACATTTCACCACTTTCCATGGTGTTTTTCTCTAAATCCTGACCGTTCTCTAGTGGGTTTTTTTTACTACGATGTTTATATCGTTAACGTAGCGAGAGTACATTATCAGGGTTAAGAGGTTGCTGTCTTCTAATTGTTCTTTAAGTTTATTGTCCCACCATACCATGAATAGGTTAGCTATGTCACCTGCAATGCTAACACCAATGGTTGCTCCCTCCTCTTTGGCATATGTTTTTCCATTAAATTTGAACATATGTTCCTTAGAGAACAGTCAGGAATTAGAGAAAAATACCATGCAAAGCATCCAGCAAATAACTAACTCCATCCACCAGAGTATTAGAGTTACTATAGACTATCCAAGCAAACACCCCAACCATCGATTACCTGTACTAGACACAGAGCTCTGGTTAGAAACCATTAATAACAAAAAACAAATCCTCCATTCCCATTATGCCAAACCCATGACTTCCAAATATCTGATCCACCGAAACTCAGCTGTTTCGGATCACACCAAAATCAACATTCTGATTGCGGATTTAGTACGGGTGATGAGAAATGTATCCCGCATGTGCAACCCCAAAGAACTAGAGAGACACATACAACACTTCATCCACCGTATGCAGTTCTCTGGTTACAATCAGAGAGTTAAAATCAGAGTATATAGAGGAGCCAGAACCAAATGGGAAAAAATGGTAAATAATTATACAAATGGGACCTGCCCCTTGTATAGGAGCAAATTTTGGAATAGAATAGAAAGAACTAGGAATAAGGTTAATAGAATAAACTCATGGTATGATAGCAATAAATACCAGAGAGTAATGTTCATCAATACAACCCCTAGAGGTGAAATAGCTTACAAATTTAGAAGGGCCCTAGATAAACTTAAACTTAATATTAAGATAGTAGAAAGACCAGGTACCTCCATAAAAACACTTATTAGTAATATATACCCTTTTCAAAGATAAGAAATGCATAATCTGTAAACTAAGCCCCCATATTAACTGTAAAACTAGAAACATAGTATATAGCATAAGATGTACTGAAGGACAATGTAAAGATAAGAATATAGTGTACATAGGTGAGACAGCTCGTAGTATAGGAGAACGGTTAAATGAACACTGGCGAGAACTTCAAGATAGAAAAGAATCATCAATACTCCACCAACATGCTAAAATAGAACATAAGGGCAAATTAGAGAACATAGAAATAAAAATAAAATCTACACACAGAAAAGACGCAATGTTTAGACAAATCACGGAGGCAATAAACATAAATGAACTCCAACCAAAATTAAATAGAAAACATGAATGGAATAGCAACACCACAACTTACAATTAAGGACAAAATGAAAACACACACACATAGAACAAACAACCAACCAGTAACATGTAAATAAACAAATAAATAAACAAATAAAAACACACAGACACCCGGATGTAACACATGCGCAAACTAAGCACACAACACACACAAAAACAAGATGGCGTAGTACAGAACAAAGGAGAGGCACAAAACAAAGAAAAGAATCCCCAGTCACTGAAGAGGTCACATAATGTGTGACGAAATAACTTTGACAATATATGAACAACCGTCCGGTTGTGGAACCAACCAACCAACCGGAAATTTATAAATTTAATTTTTTTTTTTTTTTTTTTTTTTGTAATTTATAATAAATTGGAGTGAAAGCAACTGGTGCGTATTGGCAACATGACCCTCCCAAAGTATAACAATATCAGTTTCAACACACGTTTTCAGATAAAGAATCTTGCTAAACAAATTCAGAAACGAAATATATATATATATATATATATATATATATATATATATATGTGTGTGTGTGTGTGTGTGTGTGTGTGTGTGTGTGAGTGTGTGTGCGTGTGTGTGTGTGTGTGTGTGTGTGTGTGTGTGTATATGTATAAATATTTCGTATCTCCAAAGAAATACAGTTTTAGGAAGCCGTAGCTATCAAACACCGGCGGGCTAACGCCCTCTGGTGATGTCCAGCAGAAGCATGGGGGACAACCGTCTATGCATTTCAGGCTTAACTGGCCTTCGTCAGGACGGTTCCTCCCACCGCTTGCGACTGCTGGACTACAAGACAGCTGAGAATATATACTTTCTCGTCTGTGTAAATGAGGTGATTAATCTCATGTGCATATGAAGCTGCATAAGTTGGCTCAACTTATAATAAAAAAGAAATAGGATTATATTCTCAGCTGTCTTGTAGTCCAGCAGTCGCAAGCGGTGGGAGGGACCGTCCTGACGAAGGCCAGTTAAGCCTGAAATGCATAGACGGTTGTCCCCCTTGCTTCTGCTGGACATCACCAGAGGGTGTTTACATAGCTACGGCTTCCTAAAACTGTATTTCTTTGGAGATACGAAATATTTATACATATTGTATAAAGCTATGCTTGAAGCGAAATCCTATTTCTCTTTTATATATATATATATATATATATATATATATATATATACATATATATATATATACAGTATATCTCACACACACACGCATATATATATATATATATATATATATACAGACACACACACACACATGTTTATGTACGTGTTCGTATATACAGGGTGACTAACAGGAACTAGCCCCATATTTATTTTTATTTATATTACTCATTTTTTGAGAAAACTATATATATTATATATATATATATTGTCAAATGATCCTGAGTTGGTTTACTCGTTGCTCTGGTCCTTGTGGCTGGCTCACCGGTCGCAGTCTTCACTTTGTCAAGCTTTCTAAACGTATGTTATTACTCTAAGTTGACACTACCTTATCGAGCAAAGCACTCGATAAGGTAGTGTCAACTTAGAGTAATAACATACGTTTAGAAAGCTTGACAAAGTGAAGACTGCGACCGGTGAGCCAGCCACAAGGACCAGAGCAACGAGTAAACCAACTCAGGATAATTTGACAATATATATGTGTGTGTGTGTGTGTGTGTGTGTATATATATATATATATGTATGTATATATATATATATAACATATAACATGTATACATATATATATAAATGAGTGTGTGTGTCTGTTGTGTGTGTGTGTGTATGTATGTATGTATGTATGTATGTATGTATGTATGTATGTATGTATGTATGTATGTATGTATGTATGTGTGTGTGTCTGTGTGTCTGTGTGTCTGTGCCTGTGTCAGTGCGTGTATTGGCAACCAGGGTAGCAGACAAGAAAAAAATTAAAGGTGGATAACTCTAAAAGAAAATGGTTATCTGCCCTTAGAAACAAACACAACCACATACACTTACATATGTACACATCACTCAAACATCCGCACACAGATCACACATACATGCACACGTCACACTCACTCCCTTACCTATTTCTCCCTTTCATAGCTACCACACTCCATATCGTATTACTTTGTTCTACATATAATATACACCAGTGTACCATATTCTATTATTTGCGAGAGAACTTTTCGTGGTCGCTCGATTAGCTAGAAAAAGCAGCCAAATCTCTTTCAAATCACTGTTTACCTTCTTTTATAGTTAACACACTAGATAATATCACCTTTATTACCTTAATGAGTAGAAAAAAATTATGATTTCTGGTTTAGGAAGGAAGCCAACAATTTGGCGAAAGGGCGGAAGTCGATTAAATCGACACGAGTGCGTTACTGGTACTTTATTTTATCGACCCCCGGCATAGATAACTTCGGCGAGATTTGAACTAATAATAAAAAGCACGGTCGCGACTGTAATGACTTTTGATCACATACCTGCTCTACTAGGAATTGTCTATGGGCAAACAACAACAAAATGTGGTGGTCAAAACTGGAACGCCTCACAACATCGATTAGTAACAGCAGTTGTATAAGCAGTAAAAATAAAAGCAAAAATACGTATAAAATTGTTTCGAACGATCGCAGGTATCATCACATTTGACCATGATAAAGCATTAGTTTCATCGTGGTTTAACGTAATTATCAGGGAGATTTAGTATGATACGGTGTATAACAATGCTAGAACTTTGGATTACAGGTACTGTCATCCGATGATATTCCAAACGGTTTCCGTCGACTCAGTTTCACATACAGGGCTTATAAGTGAAGCAGTTATCTTATACAACGGTTCGGTGCCTGGAGAACTGAACTGAGGAGCCCCGCCCCGTCATCCCGAATAATTTACGTCCCCCTTCCCTAAAAAATCTCAGCTCCCTTGAATATTGAAAGGAGTTCGCACCCAGTGCTCAAAACTCCTGGTCATACTTGGGGCTCTTAACCTCTCCCCATCAAACCACAAAAAATGAACCAACGCAGGAGCCTCTGCCTGATCGTTCAACCTACTAGAAATAGCAGCTAAATCTTCAAATTCCACATAGTCGTCATAGAAAAGGACGCATTGTGTAATGTGGTCATGGACTCTCTGCATACAGAAAGCATGCGGGATGATGATGTGTGGCCAATCAACGTTCTACAATGCACAGTACTGAAGTACAGCGCAACAGCAACCCTCCTGATCTACGAGAATCAGACTTTCTTTTTGCCACAAAAAGGTACTTGAAGAAATTACTGAGGCTTTGTTCTGAGAGGAAACGTCGTGACTGTAAACCTTTCAATTATATCTACCACACAACTTCTTCCACCATATCTATCACACAGAAAACTGCCCGTTCTTCCTTGCCGAAAAAAAGGTAGAGATTCGATATTCAGGACAGATCCGTATGTCATAACAGTTGTTCGACATTAACCTGGAAAATATGCGTGTCGGTTGCTGGTGACTCTAACACAGTCAATATATCTAAAGTTTATATTGAAAAGGTCATAAGGCCCCGCTTTGTAGTACTGCAAGGCCAAGAATTTTAGAAAATTGTCCCAAAATACCCAACATGAAAGTCCTCCAGAAATACTCAGACTTTCCTAATCGATGCTCGGAATCGCTTCCAGAGCATATCCTCAACTTACCCTCTATAGAACGAGAGAGTTGATTTTATACTAACCACTTGATGTGCTGCAACGCTACTGCAGAAAGATAGGAATCATAATTTAGTCTTCTCTTTCATATTCTATTTCTATTGACTATGGTCATCGCTTTACTTTTCGATCTCCAAAACAGGGGTGAATTAGTGTGACCAACACCAAAAACATTAACAAAGGAAGTGATAAAAAAATTAGTACTGATTTTATTGCTATTATGGTTGTTGTTGTTGGTGGTGGTTGTGGTAGAGGTGGTTATGGTGTGGGTAGAAGCGATGGGATTGTTTAGTTCTAGGTCAGGTTCGATGATCGATTGAAGGCGTTCGAGTTGGGACCATCCCTATTTTTCATATATGTATGACTACATTTTATCCCAAAGTGTCTTTCCTTTTTGTTTGGGGTGGGGTGGGGTGGAGGTGGTAGAGAGTCATTGGATTCCTTTTTCTTTTTGTTAAGATGGTAGTGTGTGATATGAAGGGATTTTAAGCTACAATTTCTAACGTGTCGAGCGGCCACGCAGAGGTTCTCTCTTGGCTCACTAAAACAATTATCAACAACTGGGTCCGTGTTTTGAATGCGCGTGTGTTAGTGGTTAAAGAACTGGATTCGCAATCGTGAGGTTGCTAGTTCAATTCTCGGATCTTGTGATGCGTTGTGTCCTTGAGCAAAACACTTTATTTCACGTTGCTCCTTCTGTCCGGAGTTGCGATCGGTAGATAGTATCAGCAATGGAAAGACAAATGGAAACATTGTTTCCTTGGTCCGATTTGACGAAGTCCACCCCACACGGAAAGGTAATGAGGTCTAGGATTTTGTTGATAGATCAGAGCAAGAGAGCGAAGTCCGTGTTTTGCTATTTTTACACTCAATTTGAGGTAGTTTTTGACTGCAGTTTTTAGTAAGTCGAGCCACTGCTATCTGCATATATTCTTGTTTCTCTGACTCCGAACACGCACCATCAAAATTCACATAAAAGTTATTTCAGCTTGTTTCCAAGGTTTATATGCGACCCTTCCAATTAATTAGCCCCCTAAATTGGTTGAGAATTGTCATTTAAAAAGACTCCGTATTATATTTTACCTCCACCACCACCACTACTACCACCACCATTACCGACAATAGTCGTCACCTTGTCACACTGTCAACTTGTCACCTCGTCAACTTTCACTGCCATAATTGACAGAGTTGGAGGTGGTAGTTGTTTAGGGAGAGTGGGGGAGATGAAAGAGGGAGAGAGGGGGTGAAAAGGGGGAGGGATGGGGTAGAGAGAGGGGACGGGAGACAAAGAGAGAGAGAAAGGGAGAAAAGAAAGGAAATTGTGAGGAATTGAGATTGGGAAGGTGGGAGAGAGGTCGAGAGGGAGTAAGAGCTGGAGATCACATTGAACGAATTCCATTCAATGTAATAATCCGTCCTCCATTCATATTTCTGTTCCGGTAACCCCCTCACCTTATTCCTCTTCCTCATACTCTTCTGACTTCTCACCTTTTCAAAACCTCAACGCCTTCTCTTGGTTTTTATACATAAATACATGCACACACACACACACACACACACACACACACACACACACACACACACACACACACACACACACACACACACACACACACACACACACACACACACACACACACACACACACACACACTCACAAGTATATATATATTGATCATCTGCATTAAGCAAAAATTTGATTGTTTTATATTTTGTATATATATATATATATATATATATAAATTCAAGGGTAAGATGTTGTCTAGAGAAATGTATCCACATTATGTGTGTTTGTACAATTACACAGACGCAATGGTATAAGAAGATCTGAGAGAAAAGTTGTTATAAGGTCGATTCTTACCATCCATATACATACATATATATAGACATAGATGCATTGCCAAAGAAAGATCGAAGAACAAGTAAAAAAACTTACTTAGATGGTAAAATTTCTATTATTTCAAATTAGAATTCAAGTACTGAGTAAGTTTTCCATCCTAGTTTTCTTTAAAATATAATTGTTTCTACTTTTTGGCACAAGGCCAGCAATTACTCAGCGCATTACTGGTACTTTATTTTATCGACCCCGTAAGGATGAAAGGCAAAGTTAACCTCGGATAGTAGCCAGATTTCATGTGTGTGTTCTATCCCTAACGAGGTGCACCTACGTAGTCTTATCGTGTTCTTTTAGTACGTCTGTAAATACATCACACTATAATTACCGTCATTGGAATGAGGCCTGTCCCTATAGTGATTGACACGTTTGTATTTCTCTGTATAAGCAATTTAATCATTGGTTCATCCATTATTCGTATAAGAGGAAAGCAGCTATAAATTATTAAGCAATGCTATGTCGTTTATACAGTTGAGGTTTAATATTTCATATTTGTCCCATATCTATAGACAGCCTGTTTCTATATTTTGTACGTCATCAGCATAAAATAATAGGTTGTTAAATAAGGAATGATATTAAATTTAATGAATTAACTGTTTTATTTGAAATAAGGTAGATAGGTATATATATATATATATATATATATATATATAAAGAGAGAGAGAGGGGGAGAGAGAGAAAGAGACATACATATATGTGTGAGTGTATAAACTTTCTGTCTATCTGGCTACCTATCTATCCATCTCTCTCTCTAGTTCTCTATTTTCTACCCCCCCCCACTCTCTCTCTCTCTCTTTCTTTGTGCGTGTAGACACACACACACACACACATACACACACACACACACACACACAAGCACATTCATATCCACAAACACGCACATTTCACTGCCTGGCCTGTTGTCTCTATGTGTCTGTCTAATTACGTCTCAGCTTGAATCACTGTTAGATTTCCGACTGTACACACACACATTCATATATATAGATGTGTGTGTGGGTATGTATATATACATATACATATATATATATATATATATATATATATATATATATATATATACTAGACTTCGGTGACATTAATTGCAGATCAGAGTTAAGAGTACAGACGTAGGCATATATGTATATGTATATATGTATTATAGACGTTTGTCTACTTCATACCATTAACCCTTACCACAACTCCACCTTACTTCCACCCACAAAATCCCCGCCCCCATAGCTCCCCAATTCTTTACATTCCGAGCATTCATAAAAATAGACTGATCATTTTTTAATATATATATGATGTGTGTGTGTGTGTGTGTGTGTGTGTGTGTGTGTGTGTGTGTGTGTGTGTGTGTGTGTGTGTGTGTGTGCGTGTGTTTGTGTGTCTGTGTGTGTGTTTGTGTGTGTGTGTGTGTGTATAAAGAGGTGTAGAGAATTGGACAGTGTTTTCTGAGAGCAGGTGAGAATATAATTGTTATTGTTATTAAGCGTAAGTTAGCTCGAATGAGCAGACATACGATCAAAGGCGTCCCATTCGTGACCATCCAATTCTTACTTTTTTTCAAACATGAATTAACTAGAATTGTATTATCCAACATGTCCATCGCTTTTGACGTCAGAAGTATTTAATTTGCGGAAGATATGGCTACTATTTTAAGCTAGCCGAGCGACGATAGAAGCTCCCACTCTGGTTCAAATCGATTGTTTTCTATTTATTTATTTTACCTCTGGCAGAGCTGCCATCTTGATCGTCTGCTTTTTTGACATGCATTATATATATGTCATAATTGGGGGGAAACATCTCAATAAACAATGAAATTATTTTATGTGTCTGTTTCTCCAGACTGTCTGACTCTTGTTTTTGTATGCGCCGGTATATCAGTTTATGTGTGTGCATATCTATCTATTTGTCTCAGTCTTTTATCTGGTCATATTTCGCTGTTTGGTTTTCTGACAATATGACTAACTAGCCGATAGATACCGACTAGACTTCCCGACTGCGCCACTGTGGATGTGGACAAACCGTAGCGGGACATCTAGATCGTACTTAGATAGGTTTCTAATTAGGGATAGGGATAGGGACATGCTAATCTGTCCACACATGTTCGTGGTTGCCTATTCAGATCACAAACTAGTGACCTGCATAGTCAACCTTGATAGAACCCATAGGCAGGGACCCGGCTACTGGAAGCTGAACTAGTCGTTACCGACATGCAAAGCCTACAGTAGACGGATTAGCACTTTAGTTAAGCAGCAGTTGACGGGGGCAATTGTCAACAAAAGGTGGTGGAGCTATCTCAAAAGAACAATTAGATTAGAATCGATAGGCTTTAGTAAGGAATTAGCGTTAGATAGGAAGAAGACAGAAATGGAACTGGTTGATAAAGTAGAAGAGGCGATTAGGAGTGGCAGCGTAGCTAACGTGCTAGCGACAAGAACGGCCTTGGACCAGTTCTTCGACTCAAAACACGAAGGCTGCGTTATCAGGAGTAAAACACGTGCTCTAGGAAACGGGGGAGCCAAAGCTGTTAGCTGGGCCCGAGTGACAGAGGCGAAAAGGGGCAACAAGTTCATGATTCGGTCTTTGAAGGACCAAGATGAACGCGTGATACTTGTACCGGAGCAGATGTGTGCGGCCTTTCAGTGGCACTTTTCACAGCTGTTCGGGAGGGGTGACGCGCAGGGAGAGGCTATGAATTTCGGACCCTACCTCGAGGGCCTGCCGCGACTCTCGGACGGGGAGGCGAAGTTCTGCAAAAGACCGATTTTGGCCGCTGAGATAGGGGACGCGCTGAGCCAATGCGGCAAACGCAAATCACCATTCTCGACGGTCTACCCTACGAATTTCATGTAGCAATGCCGAACTTGTTCTCCGGTCTCCTCGAAGTGGTCTACTGCAACTAGCAGCAGAACGAGAGAATTCCCAGTTCTGTGACCAAGGGCGTACTCATGCTAGTCAGGAAGGACGAAAATAAGGGGGATGACATAGGTAAATTCAGGCCCATAACTCTGCTAAACAGAGTTACAGATTTTGGCCAAGGTGTTAGCAAAGAGGCTGGCGCTTGTCGTCGGGAACCTGGTGGGAGAAGCGCAGACATGCGCAATCCCGACCAGGTCCATACACGACAACCTCCACCTCATGCGATACATTGTAGAGAGGGTAGGGTGTGAACCCGGCTTCGGTGGGGCTCTGATCAACTTGGATCAGTCTAAGGCTTTCGATAGGGTTGACCATCGTTACCTGGATGCGGTGCTCGAGACGGCAAGCTTCGGTACCGTGTTCAGGGGCTGGATTGCTGCAATGCACAACAGCAACATCTGCTCAAGGGTCAAGGTGAACGGCTACCTCTCGGAGCCGTTCCAAATCACGCTATCCATCCGACAGGGATGCCCTCTCTCCTCCATTCTGTACATACTGACTCTCGAGCCACTACTGCGAAAGTTGGAGCTATTGCAGGGTATCCCTTTGGAACCGGGACTGCCGACGACGTGACAGTAATGGTGTCGAGCACCTCGCAAATCGAGGAAGTCGGCATCTTACTGAAGGAATACGAAAGGTTCAGAGGAGCGAAGCTGAACCGGGACAAGTCCATCGATTTGCAAATCGGAACGTGGAGAGGCAAACCGATGCCTTCCGACGGCGTCGTCGGACGCTGGACAGAAGGACCAGTGAAGCTGCTCGGGGTCTGGTTTGGACCGGACCTCCAAGTGGAGAAAAACTGGAACGAGGTGACGGCCAAGGTGTTTGCGCTCGCCCAGAAGTAGGCCGAGTGCAAACTATCCCTGAAAGGTCGAGCGGAGGTGGCGAACACTTTCATAACGTCCATCATCTACTATCGCTTGACCGTCGTGCCTTGTCCAGCCAAAACGCTCACCAAAATGGAGCGCGCGCTCTTCCAATTCCTTTGGAAGAAGCGGGCTCATTTGGTGAGAAGATCCATCTGCTGTCAACACCCTTCAAACGGAGGGCTAGGGATGCCGTGGCTGACGATGCGCAAACACGCGCTCAGGCTGCGGCACCTCCACGTATTCCTCACCGGACAACCGGTGTGGGCCACGTTCGTGAGGCGAGCCTTCCCGCGACTCGTCTCGCTGACGGAGCTGCAGTCCTGGGTCAAGCAAAGACTACGGAAAATGGGCGACTGGCACATTGAATGTACTCAGGCGCTCACAGTCCTCTGGCAAGCGGACCCGGCGATCAGTGGAGACTCCACCTCATCATTCTATAGAGGGTTGGTGCGCAGCAAGTGCGACGACGCGCTCGGGGAAACTCTAGGCGTAGAGGAAGACGAATTGGCCAGTCTGTTCGGTAGGTCATTCCGCCCGGGACCGATGTACAACTTCCAAAAGTCCCTGGCCTGGCAGTGCTACCGAGGAGCTCTACCAGTTCTAGACAAGCTCTACAGACACGGACGCCCGAGCAGGGATCCCTCGAAAAAGATCTGTCCGAGATGCGTGCGAGACGAGGAAACCGTCGCGCACACATTCGAACACTGCCCGGACGTTGCTGACCTGTGGAGCTACGCAGAACGGCTACTGTCGCGGGTGGGACAAATCCGGTTGACCACCGAGTCCATTATTACGATCAAGCAGCCACCCTCCTTCAAAAACGAAGGAGAGGCGGTTTTCCTCTGTGTAATGGCTATGGTGAAAAAGACTATATGGTGGACGAGACTGAAAGGGCTGAGGTCAGACACCTTTCTCTCCGCCGAACAACTGGTTCGCTTCTTCAAATATCACTTTAGAAGAAGAATCAGAGTGGAGAGAGAGGTGCTGCACCCCAGCAAATTTTACGAAAGGTGGGTGAATGTGGCAAGAATGGCCCGAGTGGTTGGGCCTTCTCTCTATATAAACTTGTAGGTTGAGGAAAAAGAGGAAAGGAGCGCTCACTCCTGGAGATGAGGGTTGTACATTTTTTCGGGGTGTGTACAACCCATGTGTAACGCCTCCTCCCTATTGGGGACTTCAATTGTTATTTGTTATTTATTTATTAGTTCTATTTTTATACGCTTTTATGTAAACTCCCCACTTTGTATTTGTCCCCATCTTTTGTGCCCCTGTGGCAAATAAAGAAATAAATCTATCTACCTGTCTATCCATCCACCTATCTGCCTCCATTTGTGACTGAGTGTACACAAGTCTCGCAATCACTGTGTTCTTTTATATACCTAGTCGATCTGTCTATCTGCCTGATTATTTGGCCAAGGTGCTAGCAAAGAGGTTGGCGCTTGTCGTGGGCAACCTGGTGGGAGATGCGCAGACATGCGCTATCCCGTCCAGGTCCATCCATGACAACCTCCACCTCATGCGATACATCATAGAGAGGGTTGGGAACGAACCCGGCTTTGGTGGGGCTCTGATCAACTTGGATCAATCTAAGGCGTTCGATAGGGTCGACCATGGTTACCTGGATGCGGTGCTAGCGGCGGCAGGCTTCGGACCCGTTTTCAGGGGCTGGATCACTGCTATGCACAGCAGCCGCATCTGCTCTAGGGTCAAGGTGAACGGCTACCTCTCGGAGCCGTTCAAAATCGCGCGGTCCATCCGACAAGGGTGCCCTCTCTCCTCCCTTCTGTATGTGTTGACTCTCGAGCCACTACTGCGGAAGTTGGAGTTGTTGCAGGGCATCCCCTTGGAACCGGGATTGCGGAAAGCGGTGTCGGCCTACGCCGATGACGTGACAGTAATGGTGTCGACGGCCTCTGAAATCGAGGCGGTCGGCACCTTACTGGAGGAGTACGAAAGGTTCACAGGGGCTAAGCTGAACCGAGACAAGTCGATCGGTTTGCAACTCGGCACGTGGAGGGGCAGACCGATGCCCTCCGATAGCGTCGTCGGACGCTGGACGGAGGGCCCGGTGAAGTTGCTCGGGGTCTGGTTCGGACCGGACCTCCAGGTGGAGAAAAACTGGGCGGAGGTTACGAACAGGGTGTTTGCACTGACCCAGAAGTGGGCCAGTTGCAAACTATCCCTGAAAGGTCGGGCGGAAGTGGCGAACACCTACATAGCGTCCGTCATCTACTACCGCCTGACCGTAGTGCCCTGCCCAAGGGAAACCCTCACCAAGATGGAGCGCGCGCTCTTCCAATTCCTTTGGAAGAGGCGGGCTCCTATGGTGAGGAGATCCATCTGCTGTCAACACCCTTCGAAAGGAGGGCTGGGGATGCCGTGGCTAATGATGCGTAAACACGCATTAAGGCTACGGCACCTCTACGTATTCCTCACCGGACAACCGGTGTGGGCCTCGTTTGTGAGACGAACCTTTCCCAGACTCGTCTCACTCACCGAGCTGCAATCCTGGGTCAAGCAAAGACCGAGAAAACTGGGCGCCTGGCACACTGAGTGTGCCCAGGCGCTCACCGCCCTCTGGCAGGCGGATCCGGTTATCAGTGGAGACTCCACCGCAACATTCTATAGAGGGCTGGTACGCAGCAGGTGCGACGACGCCCTCGGAGAAGCCCTAGACATGGAGGAGGACGAACTGGCCAGCCTGTTCGGTAGGACATTCAGCCCAGGACCTATGGACAATTTCCAGAAGTCCCTGGCCTGGCAGTGCTACCGAGGGGCTTTACCCGTTCGAGAAAGGCTCTACAGACACGGGCGCCCGGGTAGGGACCCCGCCAAAAAGATCTGTCCCAGATGCGTGTGCGACGAGGAAACCGTTGCACACGCATTGGTACACTGTTCGGGCGTAGCCGATCTGTGGGGCTATGTCGAACAACTGCTGTCAAGGGTGGGACCGATCCGGTTGACCACCGAGTCTATTGTAATGATCAAGCCGCCTCCCCCCTTCAAAGATGAAGCAGAGGCGGTGTTTCTGTGCGTAATAGCCATGGCGAAAGAGGTTGTATGGTGGACGCGTCTGAAAGGACTGAGGTCAGGCACCTTTCTCTCTGGCCAACAACTGGTCCGTTTCTTCCGATATCATTTCGGAAGAAGGATCAGGATGGAGAGAGAGGTGCTGCACCCCAGCCGTTTCTATGAAAGATGGGTGAAAGTGGCGAGAATGGCCCGTGTGAATGGGCCTTCACTCTACATCAGACTATAGGTGAGGAAGATGAAAGACCAAGGGAGCACCCCTTCTCTGTGCTCCTGAGGAGAAGGGTTGCACACTTTTTTCGGGGGTGTGTGCGACCCCCCAAGGCGCCTCCTCTCTATTGAGGATTTTGTTAAAAATTTTATTTTTTGTTATATCTTATTTTATTTTTATATTTTGTTATTGCCTCCTCCTCATTGAGGACGCCTTTTTGTGTAAACTCCCCCCTTTGTACTTGTCCCACTTTTGATGCCCTAGTGGCAAATAAAAGAAACATATCTATCTTACATTTATTTTGCCTACATATCTCTGTACGTAATTGTCTGTCCTTCTGTCTGCCTCTCTGATCATCTACATGGGGTCCTTCTGTCCATCTGTCCTCCGTAGACGTAGCATGGTCGAATGGTTAAGAAGTTCGCTTTGCAATTATTAGGTTCTGAGTTCGATTCTACAGCGTAGCTTCTTGGATAAGTGACAATTACCATAGTTTCGAGTAGACCCGTGCCTTGTCAGTGCAGTTGAAGCTCGTCGAATGGATTATATTTGTAATTCAAAGGGCCGGCCATGCCATCCACTACATCGCGTTGAATCAATCTGAGAATTACGTTACAGGTGCACATGCCTGTGGAATGCTCAGTCACTTGCACGTTTCTCTAGCACGTTTCCTTTTCCCGTTTATCTTATGCTACCTAACATACATGTAAGTGGGTCACAGGCAAAAGGCGGAAATCAGAAAATAACACACGTAAGCGCAAAGTGATGCATCAAACTAATCTGCCGTGGTCGACAATATTAAACAGCTTTACTCCTGATTATCTAGCAATTAATCCGACGCACGTTTACATTTCCTGCCTACACAATTCGACTTACAATGCTCGATCATGTACCAGTCCATTACCCATTACTGGGGTCGATTCTTCATCTATATCTATTTATCGTTTTCATTCTCTCTCTCTCTCTCTCTCTCTCTCTCTCTCTCCCTCTCTCTCTCTCTCTCTCTCTCTCTCTCTCTCTCTCTCTCTCTCTCTCTGGAAGAAATCCTCTGAAGAGGAGATGGGTTCCGTTAGGTTTTTAAATGTCCAAGAAACTACGACTCCATCAAGAGTCATGGGTAAAAAAAATATATATATATATATCGTTCTATCTATCTAGAGCGGGTAAAATTCCCGAGATCCATGGACGATTTCTCTCCAGCGGTCTTTGTCCTTAATCATCGTCGCCATGGGCTACGTCTCCCAGAAACGCGTGTGTGTCCTTAGGGCATCAATATACGAGGTGGGTCCGAAAAGTTCCAGGACTGATGTCACAAAAGATTTATTTCAAACCCAAACTTCACACTGAGAGTTTTCTCCTTCAAAGTAATCCCCCTGGAGTCTAATGCACTTTTCCATCCTTTTCTGCCACGCTTGCATGCACAACCTGGAAGGATTCTTCCGGGATCCTCCGCACTTCTGTCGTCACGGCCTTTTTGATGTCGTCCACGTTTTCAAAACGGATCCCCTCCGGGTCGTACTCGAAGATCCATGACGCATCACCGGTGATGACTGTCCCTAGCAAGTCTGGTTCGGTTTCAAGACGCTCGAGGATGTCCTGGCACACTTGCATGCGTCGACCCTTCTGGTCATCGTTTAGCAGTTTTGGCACCATCTTCGCGCAGACTTTCCGCATGTCCAAATCTTCAGTGAGAATCTTCCAGACGCTGTCCCGATTCATGCCCAGCTCATTTGCCATCAGTCGAACAGTCAGCCGATGATCGCTACGCACCATCTGCCTGACGCGCTCAACGTTGACCTCAGTCCTGGCTGTTGAGGGCCTTCTGCTCCTGGGGGTCATCTTCCACGTCCTCGCGTCCTTCTTTAAACCTCTTGCACCACTCAAAAACATCTCCTTACACTTGCTGAAGCAATCCCAGTGCTTCTGACAGAGTTTTCAAGGGTGTTCGTTGCTCTGTGCTCATTGCTTGACGACCTGAAACAGAGGACATGTATATAAAATTATGAAGAAAAAAGTTTGATCGCTGCAGAGAGCTAAGATTACAGTTACATACTCCAAGGAGATTACTTTGAAGGAGAAAACTCTTGCGGTGAAGTTTGGGTTTGAAATAAATCTTTTGTGATATCAGTCCTGGAACTTTTCTGACACACCTCGTATGTCAACCTCGGTCCTTCTCTTCTAGTGTGTTCACAAGAACACTGAGTGCAGTGTCAACTCTGAATGTTGGTGAGCTTGTCCAGCTCTGAGTTCTACATCCTCAGTGTATACTGATTATTGTTCAGAGCCATCCTCAGCATTCTCGTGTAGCATCCATCCACCATATATATATATATATATAAACACAGCCACCATACTTGCTATTAACTAAGATGTGTGCGCTCTGAACTGCTGGTTGCAGTGGTGTTACTGCAATCTAATAGATTTATGGAGTGGATGAAGCGTTGGCCGGAGACCGTTGAGTTAATATCAACGATTTTCACACAGAGATGGGGGGGGGGGGTGAAAGTAAGGTATGAATATATCATTGTAGACAAGGCAGAAATAGAAGGACAGAATGGAGACGGCTTGAAGGTGTGCTGGATCAATGTTAACAACAACCAATAACCACAGACCAGTACATGTCCTTGAGGCTATTACTTAGATTAAAAGCACCTCCACGTTCCCTTCGTTCTCCTAATTATTTCCTCTCCTACTTCTACTCCTCTTCATCACCATCATCAACGAGCTACTCTGGTAGCTTTTATGCTCGATCTACTAGAAATAGTTGCCAAATTTCCCTCAAATCACAGCGTCTTTTAAATATATTGACTAGTCCTGGAATGTTTTTAACTATTAATCTTCAGGGAAGGCAAAGGCTAGTTCGTGTATAAGCAATAACATCATCAACCCACAATCAACCATCACCACCAACTACCCTTATCATCAACATCCTTCTCCTCTTCATCATCATCATCATCATCGCCATCATCATTATGATCGCCAGCATCACCATCATCATCATAACCATTAACATTATCATCATCACAATAATCACTCCACTATCAATGATCATTATCATTATCATCATCATCATCATCATTCTCGTCATCACCTT
>OZ024740.1:138466025-138538525 GCA_964016885.1 Eledone cirrhosa | reverse complement strand
ATATTATATTATATATATATAATCTGAGTTTTTCAAATATTTCTTCTTTTTATATATAAATACATATACATATATATATATACATACATACACAGACATACACATATATATATATATATATATAACTTTGATAACTTTGATACGTTTCGGCCCGTATTGGCCCAGTCCATGTCTTACTTAATAGCACCATACATATATATATATATATGTATGTGTGTGTATATGTGTGGGGGTGCATGTATGTATGTATTTATGTCGACAGCATAAACCTAATCTACAATTTTGAAAACGTATTTCATTTTGAAATTTGGATTATTACGAAATATATAAGGAAATATATTCGAGAGACGCTAAATTGTTCTTATGTCTACCATCGGAACACTCCCAAGACTATTCAGATTGGGGAAGTTAATATTTCTCTTGAATAGTTGCAAGTTGACTGAACGGACCTACGATCAATGGCGTTCCAAACATGTACATCCTGTATTATTTATTAGAGCGTCGGACGCCATGCTTTGCAGCAGAGAGCTACGGCCCTTTATGATCTGAGTTCAAATCCCGCCGAAGTTGACTTTGCCTTTCATCCTTACGGGGTCGATAAAAAGTACCAGTAATGCACTGAGTAATTGCTGGCCTTGTGCCTAAAGTAGAAACAATTATTTATTATACACGTCTACATAGGAGTGTTTCTTAATGTCCGTCGCATGCTGTACTGTTTGTTCATTGTGCGGTCCTTTAACGGTTCCAGTAGCAGATCAGTGTTTTTTCAATAAGAAGAGGGTGTTAGCTCTCAATCCTTATTTATTACTGGAGAAGAAGGCGCTTTTATCCACCACGACCCTTCTCTTAGTGCAACATAGCTGATGACGGGAGAGAGGGTGAGAGAGAAAGTGAGAGAGGGGAGACAAAGGGGGAGTGAGAGAAAGTAGTGGGAGAGAAAGAAAGGAAGGAGGAGAGAGAGAAAGTAGTGGGAGAGAGGGTGGAGAGAGAAAGAGGGACAGACAGTGACAAGAAAGAGAAGAATCAACCTTTGGACTTGAGTGGTAAATTGTTTATCCACCCCGTAAAGATGAAAGTCCAAATTTACTTAACCAGAATTTAAACTCTTGCCATGGAGAACTGGAATAAATGCGGCAAGCTGCTCTATCCGACGCTCTAATGGTTCTACGACTGTATCTAGGGGCAAAGGCGCCGGATGAAATGTCCTGCGGCAGTTAATGACGGGCCTTTATCTCTTAGTGCAAATACTGCCGAAATCAACTTTGCTTTCAATCATTTCAAAGAATTGATCAAATAAACCACCAGTCGAGTATTGGCGGTATTTTAATCAATTGTTCCTTCTAGCTTCAAAAATCAATTGAGCTAATTACCAATTAAATACTTCTGATTACCGGAATGTGGAGGCGCGAGACCTAGTGGTAAGGGTGTTGGACTTACAATCATAATGCCGTGGGTTCGATTCCTGGCTGGGTTGTGTGTTGTGTTCTTGAGCAAAACACTTCATTTCACGTTGCTTCAGTATACTCAGCTGAAAATGAGTACCAGCAGTAGCTGGGAGTTTAACCCTGCGATGAACTGGTGTCCTGTCCAGGGTGGAGTCCGCCATGAAACTGGGATAAGCACCGGCGTAACGAGCCTTAAATGGCTTAAGACAGACTTTAGACTTTAGATTAACGGACGATCAAGAAAGTTAATCTCTATATTTCCAACAGTGTATGGATCACCATCTGTTTCGACAATGAGTATCCAGTTGGTGAATCAACTGTACTACCCATTAATTAAACTGGCACGTAAGTTGCTGACGTAATCCTCAGGTAGGGTCAGCGTGACACAAGATTCAACAGGACCAGAGTTATAGGTACAGACCATTCCACGGGCTTCCACACAGTTTCCGTCTACTCAATTTTACTCACATGGCTTGAGTCAATAGGAGAAGATGGTAAAACACATTTGCCCAAGATTTTATGCAGTGGAATCAAACTCTGAATTTCATGATTACGAAAATAACAGAAAATGCAGTAACTCTTCAAAATGGAGGGTGAAACCATTCGTAACTTTCTAAACTAAAGTCTACATACTTTTGCAATTAATAATTGTTTCTAGATTTGGCACAAGACCAGCAACTTGAAGAGAAGTGGTAAAGTCAATTAAATCGACTCCAGTATGTTATCGACCCCGTAAAGATGTAAGGCGGGATTTGAACCTCGGCGGGATATGAACTCTGTAGGTAGAGGGTCGTACCTATATGCCACAAAGCATATTGTCCGATGTTTTACCGCTACTGTCAATCCACT
This sequence comes from Eledone cirrhosa, assembly GCA_964016885.1. Taxonomy (NCBI): domain Eukaryota; kingdom Metazoa; phylum Mollusca; class Cephalopoda; order Octopoda; family Eledonidae; genus Eledone; species Eledone cirrhosa. Next base: position 138,536,231 of record OZ024740.1, on the reverse strand, counting down.
GCCCTCACTGTTGCACATAATAATAAGATATTACTCCAGCTGCGTTATAGTTGCAGTACACTGTATTTTAAACTCTATATACATACATGTATACTTATATACATACGTATATACGTACATAATACATGCATACATGCATACACACACACACACACGTGTGTGTGTGTGTGTGTGTGTGTGTATGTGTGTGTGTGTGTGTGTGTGTGTGTGTGTGTGTGTGTGTGTGTGTGTAAAAGGGTAGAGCTTGAAAGTTTAGAAAAAAGAATCTTTTGATGAAATAGAATTGAAATTATATCAACGTTAAGAAAAAGAGAGTAAGAAAGAGAGAAAGATATAAAGAAAAAAGATAAAGAGAGATGAGTATTCGAGTTACATTATGTACAAAAGTTTGCGAAATCATTGCCAGTTTGTGATCTTATTATCTCTCTCTCTCTCTCCCTTCCTCTTTCTTTGTATCTATCTGCATTTCTTAAATGCATCTTAACTTTAATATAGCGTCAATTTCATTTTATCAAAGAATTTTGTATAAAACTTCTAAGTTTTCTGTGTTTGTATGTTCATATATTTTTCGATAGGTATAGAGGAAGGTTCAGTAGTCATGGCCTTCACGGACTCTTCGAGGCCGGAGAAATTGATGCTACTATTGTTCTGCTTAAATTGTTGTAAGCCGAATATGCTAGGGGGAGGAGTTCCAGAGGACTGACATTCTGATCAAGAGGAATTGAGCATAATAGGTAGCATCGGCCTTGGTAGTTGAATATACAGTAGGTGATGAGAGGAGAAGAGATGGGTTCACCGGCAGTTTTGCTGTGGTGGTGGTTTGAGAGCAGCCAGATCAAAGGAGCAGAGTTCGTTGTAGTAGTGGCAGATGGGGTAGATTGTGAGGAAATGGCACGTTTGTGAGTCAGAGGCTGAAGCGTTCTGTGATAATCAGTCGAACAGCTTTTCTATGAATGCAGTCTAGGATGTCTGTGTATGCAATAAGCTACGTTCTAGTACTCCATTGTGGGTCTCACCTGTGCATTGTAGAGAGTCAGCAATTTTCTGGCCCGGAAGAGAAGAGCCAGTCTTTCAGATACAAGCACAACTATGTTAAAGATGTGCATTTGCCATGAAAGACTATCAGTGATTGTGACGCTAAACATTTGAAATGATCGCAAGGGATCTATTTGCGTGCTGCACAAGCTTAACGAGGGTGAAATGCGATGTTTCTGTAATAGGAGTACTACTTGTGTTTTTTACACTGTTGAGAGAAGTATAGCAAGGCCCTATTGGACGATGTTTTGAAGTATATGTTCATGGAGTTAGTACAAACTGTGTTAGTTCCACGATATACATATGAGTGACGCTTGGTTGGGGAAGAGTGTGCAAGAATGAAGTGTGGTATCATCTTGTTAATAGCAGGCGTTCTTAGATCTGATGACTAATAGGTAATTGATGCAGACAAGGAAGAGTGTATGTAGGTATGTATATGTTTGTAAGTAAGCATATGTGCATATATGTGAGAAATATATACGCTTGTAGCAGTTAAGACATTGTGACAATATAATTGTTTCTAGTTTAGGCACAAGGCCAGCAAGTACCCAGTGCATTACTGGTACTTTAGTTTATCGACCCCGTAAGGATGAAAGGCAAAGCCAACCTCGGCGAGATTTGAACTCAGATCGTAAAGGGACGTAACTATGCTGGAAACCATGGCGTCCGACTCTCTACCGGTGACAATATAATGCAGTCACATCAGAAAGTTACGAACAAAAAATAAAATATTTACAATTACATGTGGCATATTATTATAGTGTATGTGTGCAGGTGGTATATATATATATATATATATATATATATATATATATATATATATATATATATATATATATATATATATAAATGTAAGTATGTATGTATGTATACCTAGATACATATATGTATGCAGACGTACAGTAGTATGTATATATATACATACATGCACACATATATATATGCATTTATTATAATGCTCGGTTTGTTTGTTTGTAAACAAACAAACAGCCCGAATTACGCCGTACATATATGTATGTAGGTATATATACATACTTACATTTAAGTAAGTGCCGTACTAAGAGTGAGAAATTAAATTTCGTTTCATTCTATTCCATTTATCGTTTTCGGTGCGCCCGGCCGACTGAACTCACTCGATATGCAAATTAGGCTGCTCAGCCGTTAATATGCATAAGGAAAGTATATACTTTCAGACGTTCAACCATCTGGCAGGAAGGTATACGATGCTGACGATAGCTAATAAGCTCGAAACTAGTACATCGTTCCTGTGTCAGTGTTGAACAAAAAGGTGACGTGGTTGCCTAAACACTTTACGGCGTAATTCGGACTGTTTGTTTGTTTACAAACAAACAAACCGAGCATTATAATAAATGTTCGGTAAACCGATACGTGCATATACATATGTGTGCATGTATGTATATATATACATACTACTGTACGTCTGTATACATATATGTATATAGGTATACATACATACTTACATTTAAGTAAGTGCCGTACTAAGAGTGAGAAATGAAATTTCGTTTCATTCTATTCTATATATATATTTTAATAAAAATGTAATTCAACTTTCATTCTCTACCACCCCTAATATTAGTTCTCATTTAGCTAGCACTAACAATGGGAAAATTAGGGATGGATACTCCTCTCTACGTACTACTAGTCAGAATAGATCCGTAAATGCCTTACCATCAGAGCAGACTTTATCTCATAGTAATCCTACGTGCGACGTATCACTACTTCAGCCGATCAATAACACCCGGAAGTGTAACTGTAGAGTGAGTGCTAACTGCCCTTTAAACGGTAACTGCCTCTCTAAGAACATCGTTTATGCTTGTGTGGTTAAAACTAATTCTTTTAATAGCACGTATATAGGCTCTACATCTAACACTTTTATGACTAGGTTTAATTCTCATATCTCTAATTTTAAACATGTTAAGTTTAAGAATTCTACTTCTTTAGCACACCATATCTGGGATCTTAAGGGGGCTAATATACCATATAGCCTTAGTTGGCGTATAGTAGCACGCTCTAATAACCTTTCAACACATACTAAATTTTGCAATCTCTGTATCCTTGAGACCCACTCTATAATTTTCTCTAGGGAAACCTTACTTAATAGAAAGTCTGAGATATTCTCTTCTTTTCCCCACGCCATTTCAAATTTTTACTTTTATTATAAACCTAGAGGTTCTAGTAGTGTAAATTGTATCCATTAGCTGCTACATTCCCTTATCTTTTTAGTTAAGGTTTATTATGTTTACCACCATCATTATCATCATTTTTATCATTGGCTTTTGACAGCTTTTCATTATAGCTTTCATAATCTTTTGGCTACCATACCATTTCTATCTTCTTAAATATTATATTTTCACTATTAACACCTTATGAGTTTATATCTGATTATATATTTTATTTTATTTTTATTATATTATTCTATTTTATTTTATTTGGATTCTTCTTTGGATAACTACCCCCCCCCCCCCCCCCACACACACATACATACTTGTCACTCGTCCCTTCAAATATACTATAATTATATCCAATTCCCTTTTACGCTCCTTTCTATTGTATAATACAGTATGTTGATTATGATTTTATGCTCTTTCATATCCTCCATACATTTCTTTTTTCTGTCCCCATTGGCCTACCATAACTCTATTTAAAGTCTGTTTATTAGATAACGTTATTCAACTGATAGTTGAATACTTCATTTTTTCCAGATATATTTTTATAGTGATATCTTTAAATTCGGGGATTTTGATTACTTAAACCATAGCTAATTTTGTATGGACTTATTATGTATTTTAAGTACTTTCAATATTAATTAATTTAATAGGGTTTTCTAGCCATTTATCCGGGTTTGTTTCCTAAATTTTTTACTTAACTGCATGCGACACCTAAGTAAATACTTTTGATTTTGTTTTTCGATTTCCGGTTGATTGTATTTATTTATATATACTACCGTGCGTAGTCTGTCTGGCTCTCATTCACTTATTCACAAATGTCTCTCCACCAACCATGTAATTATGTATATTATACTATGTTCAATATTTTATATTGAAATTTTATATCATTCCACTCTTTGTAAACGTACTACTGATCATTATTATTTACCGATTATCAAATGTACCATTATGTTATGTTAAATTCTGTAAATCCTGTAATATGTTTATATTCTTATAATTTTTGTAATGTTCGGATAATATTTATTTACACCAACTGTATAGAAATTTGATCTATTTTCTTGCAATGGTTTTGATATTTTTCCAACATAATTTTTCCAATATAATTTAGTTCTGTACAATATTTTTTCTCACCCGGACTGTAACTCTATATGATTTGTTAAGTTATATGCCATTATATTGTAATATAGTGATTTTAGTGTTATTGTAACATTTATATTGTTTGTGCAAATTAACCGGAGATTATCTATTATATAATTATATAGTTTATTATATATTTTATGCTTACTTTTAATCATTTATTCTTCATTTTATACTGTAAATATTATATGTATTATATTTTAATTTTATTTTAATTTGTATTTTTATTTTTATTTTTATTTTTATTATAATTATTCTTATTTATATTTAAACTCTTAATAAGGGTTAGTTTGTGCTTCTATTGATGGAAATGTGTATTGATATATATGTATATATGTGTACATATGTATATATATATATATGAATATTGGGCCTTTTAACATTATTATTATTATCATTATTAATTATATTATATTATATTATATTATATATAGTACAATAATTCCCGCTCTATATCACCACCTCTGTTTTAGCTCTAGTTTTTGCATTGGACTATATTTGTAATATGGTTCAAAATGTTACTTACTTCCTTAGCAATTTTCACTTGATAATTTTTTACTTAATTTTTACCCGATTATTTTCCTATGATTTAATCTATGTACACTCCATATTCTTCTGAGTTTTCGGCTTGTATTGGATGATAGTGTTTCTTATAGCTTTAATTGCCCTGAATAGGACGAAACATTGTTGGCTAATAAAGACTTTTGATGTATTGAAGGCTTCTTTGGTTTATTTTCATTATATATATATATATATATATATATCAGATTCAGAATTCTTGCTTAGAGTGGAAGCACAAATTTATTGCTTAAACTTTTAATCTGTACTAATAATGAATATATATATCATATCGTTTTTGTATTTGTTTTTCAAGATCTTTGATGTGAAATGGTTTGTTGAAACAGGAGGGTTTTGTTGCCAATAAAACACACACAACGGTTGAGTCCCTCTTCAGTTTTATTCTTAGGTAAATAATCCATTCCTCTGTTAGTTTAGTAACGGAGTGGTTATTCAATTGTCAAAACTATTTTGTCTCACATTCTGTGACCTTGTCAATGACTAGTTTTGCTCTTCTGCGCCCCCTCTTTGTTTTGATCTTGTTCTATCTACTCCATCTTGTATTTCTCTGGTATGTAATATGACCATGCGTGTGTTTGTGTCTCTGTGTGTTTGCATATGTATGTGTCTTTGTGTGCTGCTAATTCTACACGGTTCTGTGTTTGGCATGTGCATGTATGTGAGTCGATTTGTCTTCTCTTCCAAGATTATTTTTGGGTACTTTTTGTTCTCTCTTTCACCCGTCACTAGGTAATTATTATTCTATTCCTGTATTCTATCAAGGGTGAGATTATGTTTGTGTGTGTACTCCGTTGTATTTGTTCTTATATGTCTGCTATTCCATTCATGCTATCTCTGGGAAACGGGTTTACTTTCTATTATATGCGTGGCTTTCTTAATCTGTCTGAGCATTGCGCCTGTTCAGTGTGTAGATATGATATTTATCTCAATATTTTCTATTGAACCACTGTTTTCTTGTTTGACATGTTGGTAGAGACGTTTCTCCAATGTATTTCATGGTAATTAGCCCTTTGTACATTTATAGTTTTACAGTTTATCTCTGGACTTATCTTACAATTGCTGTCGGTGCATGAGTTTTTCTTAAATATGTGAGTTCAGCTAATCAAGGATTTTATTAGAATTCCTGGGTTTTCAACTACCCTAATTTTTAGTTTTTGCCTAGCTGTTTATAAAAAACACCAAAGAATCAATGCATTTTCAAACTAACATATGTTTCAGCCGACCTAAACTTTGCCCCAGAGTCATAGAGTTGCAGAACCTCACATTTTTAATTTTTAAATTTAAAAAAATTAAAATTAAAATAATTTTTTTCTTAAAAGATTATTTTGAAATTTGTTTATGGTTTTATAATTTAACCTTGAGGAGTTGGTTTTAGGTCGGAATCCTCAGAGTTTATTTTTGCATATCGATATTTCACCTAGGTTCCGAACTCATATATCAATTACAACAACGACAACAATAATAACTGTTTCTACTTTTGGCACAAGGCCAGCAATTACCCAGTGCATTACTGGTACTTTATTTTATCGACCCCGTAAGGATGAAAGGCAAAGTGAAACTTGACAACAATAATAACGACAGATAGATTTCGAGAAATCTCCAACTATAGATTTTCTTCACAAAAAAACTACAGGAGTACCTTAAAAATTATTTTCAAGTAAGTTTTTTCGAGAACAAAAGCCAAACATTGGCTTCAAGAGTCAGTTTAAGAATAGTTAGAGTTTGGTGGCTGTGCAAGTGTTGTATGTTTTGTGAGAGATTCACATACGTATAGTCATAATTAAATGGAGTAAAATAAATTTTAAGGTACCCCTGCAGTTTTTCTTGTGATGAAAAGCGGTATTTTGTCCGATGCTCTAATGATTCCACCGATCCACCCCTTTATAATGGAGGATTTCTAATCTCGGTATAAGGCCTGCAATTTTGGAGAAGAATTTTGGGAGAAGAAAGTCGATTATATTGACCCCCAGTATTTAATTAGTACTTTATTTTATCAACATCGGAAAGATGAAAGACAAAATTGACCTCGGTGAGATTTGAACTCAGAACGTAAAAATTCGTAACTAAATACCGCAGAACATTTTGTTCGACACTAAAATACTACTAAAATACTAATAGTAATAACAACAACTGTGATGATAATTGTTTTTAATACAAGCATAACGCAGATAGCTAGATAGATACCAAATATAGAGAGAGATGGAGATGAGAATTTGTGAATGAGTGTCTATACGTACCCACTAGTATACGGATGGTAAGCAAAAGAATTGACCTAACTCTAAATTTATTTCCTGCTCTTCCGCTTTTTGTGAAAGGGGCGGATGCCATTGGTCTGGCGGTCCATTTGCTCTCAACACTCACTGCGTGGAGGACTGGGCATGCCGTGGCTGATATTGCACAAACATGCGCTGAAGCTACGTCATCTCCAGCTTTATCTCGAAGGTGAACAGGTGTGGTCGCCGTTTGCGAGACGCGTGTTTTCACACTTCTTTTCCTTAACAGGGCTGCAGTCTTGAGTCAAGCGAAGACATATAGGGAGCGCTTGGAAACTAAAATATCTTCAAGCGCTTACAGTCCTCAGCCAATCAGGCGGTACAATCGGTAGAAACTCCACCGCGGTGTTCTATAGTGCGTTATTGGCGGTAAAAAAACGACGACAAAAGTCAACTAATCGCTCTTTTCTGGAAGATCTTTGGTCTAGGGCCCATGGATAGTTTCCAGAAATTCCTAGCCAAAGCATTGTCGTTTAGAGTTGGCATGAGAGTGCCGTCAGCCTGGCCAGTCCGTGATGCACGCAGGGAGACGAAACCATCCTGCACGCACTCGTCCAGTGTCCGAGTCATGTGAGTTTATGTCAAACACCTTCTGTCGCGGGTGGGACGTATCCAAATATCAATTGAGTTCATTGCGAAGATCCCCTGCCGTCTTCCTTTAGTCGGGAAACACAGGCAGTTTTTATCTGCTTGATGGCCATGGTGAAAGATGTTGTGTGATGAACATGCGTGAAAGGGTTGAAGATAAGTACTTTCCTGTTCGGCGAAGCTCTGATTAATTTTTTCAGGTTTCACTAAAAGAGCAAAATGTTGGTGGGGAGAGAAGTGCCCCTTGCCAACTAGTTTGTTGAAAGGTGGGTGAAAGTGGAGAGCATGATCTGAGTGAATGGGCCTGCTCTGAGTATGCGCTTGTAAATTGGAGAACTGGGAGGGGGCACTTGCCTTAGCAGTCAGGGTGACCATGGATTTGTGCGGGCTTTCTCCACGATTGACCCCACGGAGGTCACTTCCTTTTTAAGGAATTTGTTATGTTCGTTTTTTTAGATTTTTTTTTTTTTTTTTTTTTTTTTTTTTTTAGTTATTGTTATAAACATTTTTTACACCAAAAAATCCCATTCTGTATCTTCCTGAACTGTTTTTATTGTTTACTTAATGTCAGCCTTGTGTCGCTAATAAAGAAACCATTATTCTTTTTACTGGTTTCAGTAATTAGACTGCGGCTATCACATTCAAAGTCTGGTACATATTTCATCGGTCCGTATTTGTCGAACTGATAAATAACAGAACACGGGTTGTTAAGCAATGGGACGTAAACATATAGACACATACACACACTCACACATATACATATATGTATATATACATGTGTGTATGTGTGTGTGTGTGTGTGTGTGTGTGTGTGTGTGTGTGTGTGTGTGTGTGTGTGTGTGTGTGTGTGAATAATTTTGATCAATGCACAATAATATCGATCATGTTGTCTAATAATTGTTCGATGACAAAATAGTTGCAAAAAGAATCGGTCAGAGCGTACACATCAGTTAATATTACCTAGCCGAACGTATCCATGACCATATAAAAGACATACGAAAAGCGAGAAGGCAGGCAATGAACTTATAAGATGGTAAATACCGATTATATATATAGTTATGATAAATACAAAGATGATTCAATAAAGGTTGTATATATATATATATATATATATATATATATATATATATATATATATATATATATATATATATATATATATATATATAGTGAAAGAATGAAGAGTAACATGGTTGGATCAGAGGTAAATAATGTAATGGAGATCGATTGACGCAACTTCGAACGATTAGCGGCCTCTAGACTCACCTGATCAATGAAGCAATTGTCAATACCTGAAATAAAGCACCTTGTTGTACAGCCAACCATGTTACTTTTCATTCTTTCACTATTATTACTCGAAGTATAACCTACATAGGAATTACCGCGAACCCGCTGCCGAACTATGGAAACATCTTGTTGAGTTAAACAAAGCCGTATGTTAAAACTATCCACGACGCAGAGTACTCACAACCTCTAACTGGATTACCTATAACGATAACTTGTTACCCCATATATATATATAAATATATATATACTCGTAGAGCAAAATATTAGTACAGATTAAAAGTTTAAGCAAGGAATTTCTGCTTTCACCTTTAGCGGGATCATTTGAAACTGAGAAAAATCAACCTGTACACGCGAAAGTAAATATTGCAAAAGAATTACGACCAAAAACTACCTTTAGAAAACAGGAATACATAACGGAAGTGTGTGAGGATGTTCTCTTGAGATGAGCAAACTGTATGCAAGGAGAATTACTTCATTATGTAAAGTGGAAAGAACAAATTCTTGCTATGAAAAAATCATATTCAGTTATAAATAATCAGCAGACTAATATTCTTTCTAGAATAGCCGAATATGTTCCAGCTACCATATATAGAAAATGATTTAACATAAAAATACTGAAAGTATTAATAATTGTTTCTACTTTTGGCACACAGCCAGCAAAAACCCAGTGCATTTCTGGTACTTTATTTGATTGACCCCTGTAAGGATGAAAGGCAAAGTTAACCTCGGTGGGATTTGAACTCAGAATGGCAGTATTATAATAGTAAAATAATACTACTAATAATGAAATAATTAATAGTGATGTTTTCTGATTTAGGCTCATACATAAGTATGCGCAACTCAGTGTGGATATATACGTTCACGAAAATATAGAGTATCAAAATTATACACACACACATATACATATATACACATATATATTCGTGTGTGTGTGTGTGTGTATGCGTGCGTGCGTGCGTGCGTGCGTGTGTGTGTGTGTGTGTGTGTGTGTGTGTGTGTGTGTGTGTGTGTGTGTGTGTGTGTGTGTGTGTGTGTGTGTGTGTGTGTGTGTGTGTGTGTGTGTGTGTTTGAACAATAATAACAGAAGCCAGGTGTAGGTAGAAAATTAGTTCATTGTTTTACGATCATTTCAGAGAGTTGATTGATTGATGGAGATCAATGTATCTACTAGCATGGTAGTGGTTAAATTACTACTCATTTCTAGTCTTGAAAACCCTGTTCAATCGGCCATCCTCCTCAGAAACACTAAACTAATTTTATTTACTAGAAGTATATAGACTCAAGAAATAGGGTATACAGAAAAATAGATGGGGCGTGTGGTATGACCGAATGGTTCCTGAAACTGGAGATGGTGGGGTTATAGGGTGCGTATAGAAGGATAGATAGTAAGAATACTAATAAAAAACAAAATAAAACTGAAAATAAAAAAGTAATCGTAAGGATAAGAGGAGGGACATACTTTTTCTTCCAACCTTATCTCTCTTCCAACTTCCCTTTCTTCTCTTTTCTGATGAAGGACTAACGTCTTCTTCGTTGAAGACTCTTCTTTTTCCATTTCACACAAGTGTTGACCTAATAATACTTATTGTAATTGTCTTCCATATTTTTATTGCACTATACATATCTATAGAAGCAAAGTTTCATGCAGAAAACTAAACAAACGGGAAAACAAACAAAATATCTAAATTCCTTATCAGCCTCACCTAGACCAAGGCAATTTCGTGCATATGGGTCGGGTTGCATAATATTACGTCCAGTGTGCATGGCGAAAAACAAGAGAAGATATCTATCTATCTATCTATCTATCTTGATAGAGTAAGACACGCTTCACATCGGCTCCGCTATTCCATCGGAATTAACCCTTACTATAGTAAGTACCAGATAAATTTTTCAGTACAACACATTTGGAACACTAACCCCTGTTATTTAGGGAAACATTTTTTACATTTACCCCCTTTTTAGGGGGTAAAATAAATATCTATTTTGCTGTAAAATTTATTTCTTGGCAGCATGGCGGAAAAGATGGCAGACATGTCTGCCATTAGCTCTGCCACGCCCCCCAAGTCTGAAGAACAAAAAAATAAATACAACAAAATTAGACAACGAAACAAACAAGGAAAATGAAAAAACAAATGTTACGGAAAATGAGCAAACGGAAAACAAACAAACAGAAAATAATAATACAAATAACAACAAGGCAACTTTCGCCCAGAAAACAAAACAGTCCATAACATATACACCAATAGACTTAACTGCCGCCAGAGAAAAACTGGCCGAAGCAAAGAAACACATTGTTTTGGGGGAGAACGGAATGTTTTCCATTAACTCCCTCCCCCGAATTCAAGAAAGCGAGAACAGAGAGCACAGATCTCTTCAGAACAATATTAAACCAAACAAGAAAGCCAGCACAGCCCAGCCAAATGGAGATAGAGTTGGTCCTAAAAGACTATATGAAGAATATTCTCTTCATACGAAAAGACCGACCTCTATGGCAGCATTTCGGTCTTAACAAAAGACAAGGAAACGGCGCAGAAGCTTTCCCTAAGCCCACTCTCATCGACAACATACAGCTTCTATCCCTCCTACATGGGTAGAAGAACACAGAGAGTAAAAGTACAAACAATGCTGACCACAATGGACTTCTGGTGGGCTATTGCTGGCTTCATAGACATGGGCGAGGACACAGTGCTGTCAATGGGGAAGGCATCCGGAGATGCGTTCCTGGGAATGGGCCTCGACCTACTAGTCCAAATGAAGCCCGAAAGAATAGCACAAATCCTGGATCGCATCTGGCTGGATGACCTCACCCCAATAGATATAATTGTAGAGGGAAGAAGACCAGCATGCTATTTATGCACGGAAAGAGGACACGTTAAGGCTAACTGCCCGAAACGTATCCCCCAAAAAGGACGATTGCCCACACCCACCACAAACAGTTCACCAACACCACCCACCTCCAAAAATACACTAATACCACACACAGCAAACAAAATACAGACACCACCAACCACAAGCACAACACAAACATCACCACCACCAGCACCAAACACAAGCACGACACAAAAATCACCACCACCATCACCAACCAAAACACAAACATCACCACCACCATTACCAACCACAAGCACGACACAAACATCACCACCACCACCACAAAACGCATTCCAAACAAATAATAAAAAAAAACAGCAACAAATCTACCCCTCCCGCAAAAAAAACAACCAGACACGACGTCCCTCCCACCTAGCGCTGAAGAGTTTCCCCCAACTTCTGAAGAAGAAGGAGGAGAAGCCTTCAGACAAGTTAAAAGAAAAAAAAGAAAGCACACACCCAGCACACCACAAATAACCCACACACAAACACCAACTCCAATCAAAAACACCCCACCCTCAACAAACAAAAATAAATCTGCGCCTCCCCTCTCCGAAACATTGACAGCATCACAAAAAAAGACATTGCAATACACATATATAAATAAAGAAAACAAAAAACTGTTTAAATTAATAAACAATAGCCCTTTGGTGCAGACCGAAGGGCCAAATTTTATCTCAACAGAGAACTTCACCCATTTAAAAATGATAAAGGTCCCTCTGGACCTTTATCGTTCCTTAAAAGAACAATTTAGACAGGACGTGAGCCCCCCCCCCCTGTTTAAAACCGTTAAATCGCGTCCTCTTGAAAGATTTCCCCATAACCTCCCCTCTCCCTGACACAACTCCAAACACCCCAACCCCACCACACTCGGATACCCCCACACCACCACAAAACATCCCTCCACCCAACACACCTGACGCCATGGAAATTACACAACCCGGAGAGGTAGGTGCTTTTCTTTCTTCACTTTCAACACCAAAATAGATCAATTGAGAGTTGGCTGTTTGAACGCGCGTGGCCTGGGCTCAGCTTGGAAGCAAGCAAAGCTACTAAGTGACCTCAGGTCACGAAGTATAGATGTGATGGTTGTTTGCGAGAGTCGGATCAGCAGCGTGCGACAGCTGGCTCCCGCCTACGATGACTTTGAGATGCACGCATCTCTCTGTCAACCCGGAGGCGGGGGGGGGGGAGTTGCCGTACTGCTGGATAAACGTCTGGCTCTCGACGTACAGATTGTTCACTCGGACCCGGGGGGTCGATTACTGGTGCTGGACGTCGGAGGCGGTGAAGGCGGGGCCTTCAGACTGGTCGGTCTTTATGCCCCCTTCGGGGCTGAAAGAGCCGACTTCTTCCAGCGTCTGGAGACTTTTCTAGGAACGTCGCGTTCCCTGCTTTTAGTGGGGGACTGGAATGGAATCCTAGATGCGCGTTGGGACTATGCAGGGGCATGTCCCGATAGAGGGGGGTGTAGCAGCCTCAAGGGGTTACTCGATCGATTCGACCTGGTCGATAGATTTCGACTAGATTGTCCAACTGCGCCAACCTGGACCTGGGCAAACCGCAGTGGACAATCTAGATCGTACCTAGATAGGTTTTTGGTTAGGAGTAAGGATAGGGACGTATTTAGTTGTCCAGAATTGATCATGGTTGGCTATTCAGATCACAAATTAGTGACCTGCGTGGTCAACCTTGATAGAACGCATAGACAGGGTCCCGGTTACTGGAAGATGAACTTGTCCTTGCCGGCAAAGAAAGATTACAGGAACCGGATTAGTAGCTTAGTTAAGATGCGGTTGACGGGAGCGATCGTCAACAGTAGGTGGTGGGTATCTCTAAAGAGAGAGATTAGAGTAATTTCGATAGGTTACAGTAAGGAACTAGCGGCGAATAGAAATAGGAAGGAAAGGGAGTTAACAGATAAACTAGAAGAGGCGATTAGGAGCGGAGACGTAGCCAGAGTGTTAGCGGCGAGAACGGCGTTGAGCCAGTTCTTTGATGCGAAGCACGAAGGCTGCGTTGTCCGAAGTAAAATACGTGCTTTTGGAAACGAGGGTACCAAAGCTGTTAGCTGGGCCCGCGTGACAGAAGCCAAGAGTGGGACTAAATCCACCATTCGGTCTTTGCGAGACCAGGATGGACGGGTGATCCTTGAACCTGAGCGGATGTGCGAGGCCTTTCAAAGGCACTTTGCTCGACTGTTCGGAGGGGGCGGGGGGCCGGACGGGGATGTGGACTTCGGTCCATACCTCGACGGTCTACCGCGTCTTTCGAGCGGCGAAGCGGAGTGCTGCGAAAGGCCAATCACAGCCACTGAAATCGGGGAAGCGCTCAGCCAATGCAGCAGACGCAAATCTCCGGGTCTCGATGGTTTACCATACGAACTTTATTTAGCTATGCCGGTCTTGTTCTCCGAACTCCTCGAGGCTGTCTATTGCAACTGGCAACAGAACGGGAGAATTCCCTGTTCTGTGACCAAGGGCGTGGTCACGCTAGTGAGGAAGGACGAGAGCAAGGGGGACGACTTAAGTAACTTTAGGCCCATAACTCTGCTGAATGCAGAGTTACAGATTTTGGCCAAGGTGTTGGCGAAGAGGTTGGCGCTTGTGGTGGGTGGTTTGGTAGGAGACGCGCAGACATGCGCTATCCCGTCCAGGTCCATTCACGACAACCTCCACCTCATGCGATACATCATAGAGAGGGTTGGCAACGAACCCGGCTTTGGTGGGGCCCTGATCAACTTGGATCAATCTAAGGCGTTCGATAGGGTCGACCATCGCTACCTGGATGCGGTGCTAGCGGCGGCGGGCTTCGGACCCGTTTTCAGGGGCTGGATTTCTGCCATGCACAGTGGCAACATCTACTCTAGGATTAAAGTAAACGGCTACCTCTCGGAGCCGTTTCAAATCACCCGGTCTATCAGACAGGGGTGCCCCCTCTCCTCCCTTCTGTACGTATTGACTCTCGAGCTACTACTGCGGAAGTTGGAGTTGCTGCGGGGCATACCCCTGGAACCGGGATTGCACAAAGCGGTCTCGGCCTATGCCGACGACGTAACAGTAATGGTGGCGGACGTCTCGGAAATCGGGGTGATCGCCACCCTACTGGAGGAATACGAAAGGCTGACGGGGGCTAGGCTGAACCGGAACAAGTCAGTCGGTTTGCAACTCGGAACGTGGAGGGGCAAACCGATGCCGTTAGACGGTGTCGTCGGGCGATGGACGGAGGGCCCGGTGAAGCTGCTCGGGGTCTGGTTCGGACCGGACCTCCAGGTGGAGAAGAATTGGGGCGAGGTGACGAGCAGGGTGTTTGCGCTGACCCAGAAGTGGGCCAAGTGCAAACTATCACTGAAAGGTCGGGCGGAGGTGACGAACGCTTACATAGCGTCCGTCATCTGCTACCGCCTGACCGTCGTACCTTGCCCCAAGGAAAAGATCACCATCATGGAACGCATGCTCTTCCAGTTCCTCTGGAAGAAGCGGCCTCCCATGGTGAGGAGATCCATCTGCTGCCAGCACCCTTCGAAAGGAGGGCTGGGTATGCCGTGGCTGTTGATGCGTAGGCACGCATTGAGGCTACGGCATCTACAGGTATTCCTCACCGGTCAGCCGGTGTGGGCCCCGTTTGTGAGGCGAGCCTTCCCACAGCTCGTCTCGCTCACCAAGCTGCAATGCTGGGTGAAGCAAAGACCGAGAAAACTGGGCAACTGGCACACCGAGTGTGCCCAGGCGCTCACGGCTATCTGGCAAGCGGACCCGACTGTCAGTGGAGAATCCACCTCGACATTCTATAGAGGGCTGTTGGCTAGCAGGGGCGACGACACCCTTGGAGAGTCGCTAGGCATGGAGGAGGACGAACTGGCCAGCCTGTTCGGTAGAACTTTCGGCCCGGGACCCATTGACAACTTCCAGAGGTCCCTAGCCTGGCAGTGTTACCGGGGGGCTCTGCCCGTTCGAGAAAAGCTCTACAGACACGGGCGCCCGGGCAGGGATCCAGCGAAAAAGATCTGTCCAGATGCGTGCGCGACGAGGAAACCGTTGCGCATGCACTGGTACACTGCCCGGGCGTTGCCGATCTGTGGGGCTACGTCGAACGACTGCTGTCGCGTGTGGCGCCGATTCGATTAACCGCCGAGTCTTTGGTGAACATCAAGCCGCCTCCTCCCTTCAGAAATGAAGCAGAGGCGGTCTTTCTGTGCGTAATAGCCATGATGAAAGAGGTTGTGTGGTGGACGCGCCTGAAAGGTTTGAGGTCGGGTGACTTTCTCTCCGGCCATCACCTGGTTTACTTCTTCCGATACCACTTCGGAAGAAGGATCAGGATGGAGAGAGAAGTGCTTGGCCCCAGACAGTTTTATGAAAGGTTGGTGAAAGAAGCGAGAATGGCTCGTGTAAATGGGCCTTCTCTCTACATTGTCCTGTAGGTGAAGAAGTGAAGAGGAAAGGGGGAGCGCCTCCTCTCTGGGCTTCTCCCGCGAAAAAGGTTGCACACTTTTCGGGGGTATGTGCAATCCCCAACACGCCCCCTCCCTTTTGAGGACTTTTTATTATTATATTATTATTGTTATTCCTTTTTTCTTTACTCGATTTATGTAAACTCCCCCACTGTGTATTTGTCCCCTTCTTTTGTGCCCTCGTGGCAAATAAATAGAAATCTCTCTATCTATCTCTCTCTCTCTCTCTCTCTCTCTCTCTCTATATATATATATATATATATATATATATATATATATATATATATATATATATATATATATATATATATATATATATATATATATAAATATATATATATATATATATATATATATATATATATATATAGAGAGAGAGAGAGAGAGAGAGAGGGGGGGGGGAGTTGTCGCGCAAGTAATAACGGTAGATTATAATCTATATGTGTGTTTGTGTGTGTGCGTGCCCCATTCTTTGATAATTATCAAAGAATGGGGCACGCAGACACACAAACACACATATATATATACCATATAAAATTGTTTATTATTTATTCTGTGGTGCATAAACATAAAAGTTCTCAATGAATGCCACTTGGTACTGGATGTATGTAGAATCTAATATATGTATTAACGTATCAAGTAAATCAGATTTTTGCGTTCGATGAAACGGGGACGCATACCATCAAATTCACTTGCTCAAGGTATAGTAAGTACATTGCTACAAAATCTTCAAGAATTTACCCTATAACTCACTGTGGGAAGGAACCTACAGCAGAATGAGGATACTCTGGAGGAGTTAAAGCACTAGAAACAGGATCGCATTCTGAAAAGGTTTTTATATTCTACTAGCAGCAGGACCCGGCGTTGCACGGGGTAGGAAACGTGAAATAGCAACACGCTATTCCCTTATTCTCAGTGAATGATTGTTCATCTAGTGGAAACGTAGAACACCAGCAAGCCGAATCCAGTTGTGGCAGTGTCAGTGGGCTGATTGCGGAAATCCTGGATGCGAAAGGAGTAAGTGTTGTGGGGCGGTGTATGTCGTATGTCTGTTCGCGAATTACGTCACGGATGGAGAACACATGTCAGTCTGAAGGAGTGACGTAGTCAATTGTGTGAAAACCAAGTAGGGATGTATGTTTAAGTAGGGATATTGTGAGGACGAAATCAGCGTTGACAACACAGCTGCAGCAGAAGGGGGTCATAGTTCAATTAGCACAAACGCTGGATGGCACTGGTTGCCCTGCGTTTACACGGCAACAAAGGTGCGAAAAAGGGGTTACCACGAAATTAGCACAACCGTTGTTCGGTGTACTTGCGCAGGGCGTTCATACTGCGGTGTAGGTGCAACAAAAGGCGTCTTAGTAGAAGTAGCACAGACGTGAGTTTTACGGTGTCAATAACACGGCAATGTACACAGGGCCCGGATTTGCACGAAGCGTCAACAGGGCGCCGACAAAAATTTTAAGGTCCTCCTCATTTCCTCAACCCCCCGAAAATGGTCCTACTTAAAAGTAAGTAAGTGTTGTGTCCTCTGTTAAATAAACCCAATTTTTAACGAATATTATACGCTACTTACGATATTTAAGTAGCGTTTATATTGAAAATGAAAATAGCATGTAATGCCCAATGCTAATTCGTAAATTTCCTAGAAACCATTAATGGAATCGGACATTTTTTTTGTTCACAGCAATGTGAGGGGATTAACTAATGTGTGCTGCAAATTTCGAGGAATTGGCTGATTATCTTTAAGTTACGACTAAAAAAAGCCTTAAAATGCCTTTAAAATGCGGTTTTTCGCATAATGCGGGCCCTAGGGCAAAACAAGTTTAAATATTTTTAGCCCATTGCACTTCAAGAAATATAAGTAACGCATGTGTAAAGTTTGAAAAAAATTGGTCGGGTACTTCTCGAGTTTTAGGGATTTGCACAGACAGACATCCTCTGTTTTATATATATAGATATTGTATCGATTGTTGAATCTAACAGGCTAGATATACAACTACAGTTGTTTTAAATTAAGTACGTATCTAAAATATAGTCGAATAGTAAAAAAAATTACGACTCTTTAAATTAGCTTTGATTTATAGAGAACAAAGGGTTGTCGAACTAAATTTTAATTAACAGTCTGATTCAATCAAGCAGTTTTAATTAATTGGTTTAATCATTGAGCTTGAACATATTTATATTGGATGGTAATAACAGTAATCTGAAACGCAATGCAACACTAGCAAACGAGGAAAACCCTTTGTGGTCGCTGAATATCTAGAAATAGTAGCAAAATCCTCCATATTTCACATCTTACCGTCCTATAAACCTTTTTAATTCACTTCCTCGTGTAACTTCACAAGTTGCTATGGTAAATAGTTAGTATCTAGGTACCAGAACTAAGTTGTATTCATAGCCAAAACATTTAACTCTTGCCCAACCAGTACAACTAGCTGTAAGTAGGTACGTTATGGTGTTATAGACACCTCCACACCCTCTCTATGACTACAACCTTGAATGTACTTCTTCGTGCTGAAAATGTAGAGAAATGTGTACTGTGTCATTTAGCATTTAGTGATTTTTCCACGGACATAGTTCTTTGGTTCCTTTAGCTAAATTCTCTCTGCTGCACGCATTCGCACTAGATCTCCAATCGGATGATAATTTCCATCCACCAGCCACTAAGACCCTGAAACTGGGCCATGGCTCCTTCCGCTCAATGAGTCATTTAAAAGAGTTCCACTGCCATGTTAAGAATCTCAGATCATTAGGCCGACACCTTTATCAACTCCACCAGCTGTGAAATTCTGATTATTTTTGCTGTTGTTGTTTTGACTAAGCAGGCCTATGATCAACGGTGTTCCTGTCCTGACCATCCAGTATTTTTTCGGGAATTGTACATCTATGACTCCATTATTCAATTACTTTCCTATTTTTTTTAAAGACAGTCGACGATATTTAACGGAGATTTGACTTGCCTATCACTTGTAGCAGTTCGAGTGACTATCTACAGGTTGCACCATTGTTATTGATTGGTCAGGTTAAACCCCCACCTCCTGATTGAGTTAATCAATGGCACGTAGATTTAACCTAAGGTAGGGAGTTGGCAGAATCGTTAAAGCGTCAGACCCGATGCCTTGCGGCACTTGTTCTGGCTTTTTACGTTCTGAGTCCAAATTTCCCAGTGACCAATTTTTGTCTTTGCTCTTTCCGGGGCCGATAAAATAATGTAGCAGTCCAGGCTGGTGGGATGGTGAAACTGTTAAAGCGGTGAAAAAAATGATTTCTGCTGTTTGTTCTGACCCTTTTTTTTCTGGGTACCCGGGCTGGTCTGACGAACTTATCTGTATCTAGCCAAGATGGTGTTTTGTAAAATAATATTTGAGGGAGGGAAACAAGAAGTCATATTTGAATTCTTACACGCAAATTTTCACGATAGTCACATTGCACTTGTCAAGGAGTCACTGGGAGTCGTCCGTTGATGAGCTTGCACTTGGAAGGAAGAGACGGGAAGGGTGGCTAGTAAGAATGAATGTTGACAAATAGGTAGTCGGTTGAATGACTATGTGTGATTCAGATATGTCTCTCCCTCTAGTTGAGAACTATATTAACCATTATGGCATGCACTTCTTAATTGTACGTGGTTCAGTGTTACAGTCTGGGCTTGTTATACTCTCTCCATTGTCCAGTCTTTTTTCTAAATAAATGTTGTGTAATGTAAGTAAGTTAGCAGAAATATAAGGTTGTATAATGTAGATAAGTTGGTAGAAATAAACATTTTACAATATTCAGTTTCGTCTGTATGTTTTGAATTCTCGTTTCAGCTCAGAGCTTTCTAACTCAAGTACTAGTAATATGTTTGAGAACAAGACAATCGGCTGTATCCCTTGCCTACGAAAACCATTAATGTTCAATACATATACTGTCTAGTGAGGATACATCTATGCAGTGAAAAATCAATCCAAACCAGTTTAAATTGGTTAATTATAAGGTGCCGCAAATAAGTATCGGTAGACGTTTAGTTATGATTAGTTAAGCAGAGGTTTACAGTATGAAGTCATGAGAATCGCTTGTCTGTACTAGTCAATGTTGCTTTCATTGGGGAATACTAATTATCATTAGTTAAACGTCAACGTAATGAGGTTGAGCACTCGTTAGCTCAGAATAGTGATGTTAGAGTATTGGCCACATGACGCTGACATAACGTAATCCAAGTTATTGTTGTTGCTGTTGTTGTTATTGTTATCATCATCATCACCATCTTTATTATTATTATATTACTGTCTTTTTTTTTTTCTTATATAAATAATAAAAATCTTTACACGCACAAAACCCACATCGTACCGTCCTGTACCGTCCTGTGCCGTCTGTAATGTTTTTCTTGATGTCAGCCCTTGTGGCCAATAAAGAAATCATTATTATTATTATTACTATTATTATTATTGTTATGACTCTTTAAGTCTCATTCATTGATGTTAGTTAACTGGAAAGTTTGTTGAAATGAATATCAAGCCACTACCTGCAGCCTCAGATATTCAGGACCTATCGCAGGGTTCTTGCTGTTCCCAGCAAGCATGCCTTTTGAAGCGTTCCAAAAAGCGTGAAGGAGCCAATTTTCTTTAACCATCCCTGGAAACTTTTTGAGATAGTCCCTAGTGCGCCTATGATAATCGGGATCACTTTGACTTCATGGCAGTTCCAAATCCTTTTTACCTCCCACTTTAAGTCCTGGTATCGGTTAATTTTCTCCCTCTCCTTCTCTTGCACTCTCGTGTCAAATGGGCAGGCCACATCCACAATCAGGCACGATCTTTTTTCTTTGTTCACAACCACCAGGTCAGGTCTATTGTGTTCCAGTTTCTTGTCCGTCTGTATCCTAAAATCCCACAGCACCTTCACCTGATCGTTTTCTATCACCGCCTCTGGCTTATGCTCAAACCACTTCTCAGAATGTGGTAAATTGTATACTTTGCATAGATGCCAGTGGATCACCCTGTCCATCACATCATGTCTCCAGCCCTTAGAGTGAGTCTTGGCTAGGTGTTTACACTCGGATACAATGTGAGCCACAGTCTCCTCTCTCTCTCCACAGATCCTGCACAGTGGGCTAGCCTCCTCCTTGTAAATATGGTGTTTCAGCCACTTCGTTTTGAGGGCCTGCTTTTGCGCTGCCATTAGCATTCCTTCTGTAGCCTTTTTAAGGTCTCCTCTTTTCAACCAGTTCCATGTCTGTGGATCTCTAAATTCAGTTTTCTCCAAGAAGGTACTATGAAGGGATTTTTCCTGAAGGCTGCTCTTTCTCCTTGATGTTATTTCCTCCTTGGACATCCCCTGGCCTATTGTCCCCTCCTTCAGTACAGTTCTGAACATTGGCCCCTTACTATCAGTCACGTATTTGTGTAGGTTGTTTTTCTCCATCTGAACACAGTCCTCTATGCTGATAAGACCTCTTCCACCTTCAGATCTCCTTAAGTAGAGTCTATCGACATCACTCCTCTTGTGGAACATGTTGTAGATAGTCAATAGCTTCCTAGTCTTCCTATCCATTTCTTTTTGTTCAGCAACATTCCATCTCAGAATTCCCGCACTGTACCTAATAATAGACACAGCTCGGGAATTTACTGCACTTATGGCATTGCTACTGTTCAGGTGTGACTTTAATACGCTCCTTACTCTCCGAATGTATTCAGTTCTTATCAATTCCTTCATTTTTTTGTTCTTGATGTCATCAGCCTCCAGAACGCCCAAATACGTGTATCCTTCTTCAGAGTCAATTTCCTTTATCATCTCACCTGTTGGTACCTGGATTCCGTCACTTCTGCTCAACTTACCGCTCTTCATCACAATGACTCCACACTTACTAATACCAAATTGCATACATATATCATTGCTGAAAATACGGACAGTGTCAACAAGCACATCCAACTCCTTCTCACTCTTCCCGAAGAGCTTAAGATCGTCCATGAAGAGGAGGTGATTGATGGTAAGCCCTCCCTTTCCCAACCTGTATCCTGCTCTCACTTTTCGCAGTACACTGGTCAGGGGCATCAGGGCAAGGACAAACAACAGAGGGGACAGACTATCTCCCTGGAAGATACCTCTCTTGATCTTCACGCTTCCCAAGGATTCTCCAGTTGATGTTAACTCAGTTTCCCAGGACTTCATACTTTTGCCCAACAACTGTCTGATGTTATCTGCCACCTTGAAGATATCTATGCTTTTGGTGATCCAAGAATGAGGCACCATGTCAAATGCCTTTTTGTAGTCTATCCATCCCATGGCAAGACCAGTGTGTCTCCTCTTGCAATTCCTCATTACCATGTTATCAATAAGTAACTGGTCCTTTGTACCACGTGACTTCTTTCGGCATCCTTTCTGTTCGTCCGGTAACATGTTGTTTGTGTGGAGGTGATGGTAGATTTCCTCAGACATAATGCTTGTCAACAGTTTCCACATTACGGACAGACATGTGATAGGTCTATAGTTGGTAACATCATTACCCTTGATTCGGTATTTCATTACCAGAACTGTGGTACCTTTTGTCAACCACTCTGGTACCTCACCTGACATCAAGCAGTCATTGAACATGGTTGTCAGTTTCGTGTGGAGGGATGTTATATTTTTAATCCAATACCCCTGCACACCATCTGGGCCTGGTGATTTCCAGTTGGTTAGTTTTTTGGCCTGCCCTTTAAGAGTTTCAACTGTGATACTCAAATCAGTTTGTTGGTGTGCCTCTTCACTAATCTCCTTCTGTACTGTCTCAATCCACACTGCCTGGTCATTATGTTTAACATCCTGCTCCCATATTCCTCTCCAGAATGTTTTAGTTTGTTCCGCCTCATGGATGAAGTCGTTGCCTCTTTCTTTCCCTTCAAGCTGTCCAAACAGCATCTTCTGGTTGTTGTCGAACATGCGGTTCTGCCTATACTGACTGACTCTGTTCTCGTTTACGCCTGATTTTTGCACTCTTTGCTACAATGCGTTGCTTCAGTTCCTCTATGATAATATTTAGCTTTTTCCTCCTAGTTTTGTACTTTATTTCCAGTCTATTTTTAGTGACTATGTTTTTTAGTGTCCCATTCAGTAGGGACTCAAGCTTTCCAATGTCATTTCTCATTTCCCTGATTTGACCACTCAGTCGTTTCTTCCACCAAGGCTCTGCTCTTTCTTTTTGTTGTTTCCTTTCGTTTTTATACCAGATAGTTTCCTCACCGTGTTTGCTGTTGCTTTGAGGATATTGTTGCACTGGTGAAGGCTCCTCGCCTCAAGGTATGGGATGACTTTGTTTACCTTAGCTGTTGTTTCTTTTAACTTTTTCCTGTCTACATATCTTAGGTTCATAGGTTTTCCACTATCATTGTTCAATTCATCTACCACTAAGTTTAGGATATCAACCAAATCTTGTCCTAGCCCGTCAGCATTCATCTCTTCAGTGGCCGTATCTCTGTTCCAGGTATTATTATTATTACTATTATTATTATTATTCCTTGAGTCTCAGTCATTGATGTTAGTTAACTGGAAAGTCCGTTGGAATGAATATCAAGCCACTACCTGCAGCCTCAGATATTCAGGACGTATCGGAGGGTTCTTGCTGTTCCCAGCAAGCATGCCTTTTGAAGCGTTCCAAAAAGCGTGAAGGGGCCGATTTTCTTTAACCATCCCTGGAAACTTTTGGAGATAGTCCCCAGTGCGCCTCTGACAATCGGGATCACTTTGACTTCATGGCAGTTCCAAATCGAATGGGCAGGCCACATCCACAATCAGACACGATCTTTTTTCTTTGTCCACAACCACCAGGCCAGGTCTATTGTGTTCCAGTTTCTTGTCCGTCTGTATCCTAAAATCCCACAGCCCCTTCACCTGATCGTTCTCTATCACCGCCTCTGGCTTATGCTTATTATTATTATTATTATTATTGGCGACCTACGTAGTAAATCGTATCATCGTGAGCTCCGCAAAGGTATGTTAATTCCGTTTGTTAAAAATTGTCATTTATGGAAAATTTTATTGTTAACTGTTTATAAGCGCACATACATTGTTTTCCGAAAAGGACACCCAAAAAGATTGGGGCCTTGTGCCCAAAATTTAAACTTTTATTATTATCAAAAAAATTTCTTTGAAAAAAATGGCTAATTCACCTCTGCACGAAGCAGCTGAAAGCCTTCCTCACAAATTAACACCTCACACCGACACCACCATTGTAAATGTTACTACGTTTGCCAACACAAAAAAAAATATAAGCACTAGCAATATTTTAAATTTGTCTCAGGCAGACACTCATTTCCCGCCATTACCAATGACTGCAGGTGTTAAAGCCTCCACCACCACCAACACCACCACCACCACCGCGACAACCACCACCACCACCACCGCGACAACAGAAACAAAAGAAGAAAAAAATAAATTAACTCGTGATGTCGAAATGAAATCAAGCAAAATGGACTCTTCCCCACCAAAGACGACTGACGTCACCACCACCACAACTGAAACTAAAATTAATATTAACACAAATAACGATAGCAACAACAACAACAATGACATTATAAAAACGCCCCTCAGTTTTGCAATAGTAGCAAAACAGTTCGAAGCATATACGGTAACTCAGGAGGATTTAGAAAATGCCAAACAAATGGTAAAGAAAGATGGGTACAGGGTCAGCCTCACCCCCCCCCCCCCCCCCCACCTAATAAAATGGAGCATCGGCGCCTATGCACCGTGTCGTATAGAACAATAAATGTAAAATCGCGCCGAGTAGAACGGGCATCCGAGTCCTAAATCCAAAAAGCTTTGGGACATGTGTGGGCAAGAAAAACCCACATCAGACGTGGGCAAAAGTATGGAACTGTGGACGTGTTCTTTGAAACACCAGAGGAGGTTAGAGAACACTCCATGGCCCCATTAAAAAGTGACGACTTCACACTCGTCCCAAGCTATTGTGGCCAGAGACTCGTAAAGATCAGGGTGACACACGTTCCACCGGCCATCGAAATTCCCTGGCTAATAGCGGCCGTCCTCGCCGGCATCGAAGCCAACACGAAAATAATAGCAATAGCAAAAGAAAAGCAGGAAAACTGGTCCGGATCTGGGATGGAGCTCCTGATCCAAGCGGACCAAAAAAGCATTGAGGAGATCCCAGAGGTAATAGACCTCACTGACGGCAGCCACCTCACGGTAATTGTCGAGGGCAGAAGACCTAGGTGTGTCGTTTGTGGTGAAGGAACCCACCTAAGGGCTTTCTGCCCTCAGGCTAAAAGGTTGAGGCCACCTCTCCTACCCACCCCAGTGACACAACCATCAACACCACCAGTAGCAGAGATGGCAGCAACAACTGTAGCAGCAACAACAGAAGCAACTATAACAGCAACAACCCCAGCAACAGTAGCAAAACCAACACCACCACCACCACCAGCAAAACCAACACCACCACCACCCAACGCTTCAGAACTAGCACCAGCGCCTACACCATCCACCACGCCACAACCAAAACTAACGGCTGTGGAGGATTTTCCACTCCCCGGCCTATCACAACTGGAGACAGATTGTGACGACGAGGAGTGGGAAACGATATCCGGAAAAAAAAAGAAACCAAAAAAGAAAAAATTCTCTTCCTTCCCCCTCCAAAAACAAAATACAGAGGGAAACAAATAAATTAAGAAACAAAAAAGTTAGGACAGATATGCCACCATCCACACCAGCATCACCAACCCCATCAACCCAAACACCAACACCATCACCATCATTAACCCCAACACCACCATCACCTACACCACAAAAGTCACCAAAATGCGAAACAGAAAAAAACCCACAACAAACGCAAACAAAACAAAACAACCAAAACGATACACACTACACAGCATTAAATTTGAACAACAAGCAATTATTACACTACATCCAACACAACACCAGCATCACAGAAAAAGACTACACAACAACCCCAAAATTCACACCACCTCCACACGTACAAATCACTCGCATCACACAGAAAACGTACATGACACTGAAACAAAAATTCCCCAAAGACATCGGAGACTTCCGACAAGCACTCTCCAGGAGGATTTATAAGGACATCCTTCCTGAGGAGGCCACAAGCAGTGAAAAGGATGGAAAAACCGTCCTTCCCCTACGAGAAGTAAGGTAAGTGGTCTTTCCCATCTTTTCCACTCCTTTTCAACATGACCTCACTCAGAATTGGCAGCATAAATGCGCGTGGCTTGGGGTCGTCATGGAAGCAGGGCCACCTGCTCAACGACCTCAGGTCACTAAACATAGATGTAGTGGCCATCAGCGAGACCAGAATCTCCGAAGCACAGGCTTTCGCACCGATCTTCGGCGGCTACGATGTGTACGCATCTCCCAGCCGTCCGGGATCGGGGCGAGGAGTTGCTGTGCTTTTTCGGAGAGGTTTGGATCTTGCCATACGGGCCATCTTCCTGGACCCAGAAGGTAAGTTGGTGGTGCTGGACGTGACCAGCGGAGACGGGCTAGCTTTCAGGTTAGTGGCCGTCTATGCCCCGACAGGAGCAGGGCGGCCTGATTTCTTCCGGCGTCTGGAGACCTTTCTTGGAACGTCCCGCTCTTTAGTGTTAGTGGGCGACTGGAACGGGATCTTAGATGCACGCTGGGATTGTGTGGGATTAGTGGATAGGGAAGGAGGGTGCAAGAGTCTCACCAACCTGCTCAGACGTTTTGAACTGTCTGACAGGTACCGAATGGATTTCCTGAATGTACCAATGTGGACTTGGACAAATCGCATAGGGTCATCCAGATCATATCTAGATAGAGTATTTTGTAGGGAAATAGATAGGTCTAGCATAGGCTGTCCACAATTCAAGATAGTCAGCTACACGGACCACAAATTCGTGATCTGTGTGCTTGACTTAGATAGGCTTCATAGACGAGGACCCGGCTACTGGAAGCTAAACGCGTCCTTACCAGCGCGCAAGGCCTACAGAGACCGGATTAGCGAACTAGTTAAGCGGGCGTTGACGGGGGCCATCGTCAACAACAAGTGGTGGTTTGCTCTGAAAAGAGCGATTAGAATAGAGTCCACTAGGTTTAGTAAGACTTTAGCAATAGAGAAAAATAGAGCAGAGGGAGAATTAGTTAAAAAATTAGATGAGGCGCTTAGCAAAGGCATCGCGACCGACGTACTTGCGGCGAAATTGGCCCTTGACCAATTCTTCAATGCAAAGCACGAAGGCTGCGTTGTCAGAGCTAGGGTGCGTTCTCGCAGACACGAGGGGACGAAAGCCGTTCAATGGGCCCGAGTGGCGGAGGCGCGTCGTGGCAACAAAGCCACGATCCGGTCTTTGGTGGACCACGACGGGCGCATGCTACTCGATCCCGGGCAAATGTGTGAAGCTTTTCAGCGACACTTCGCTCAACTGTTCGGGGGCAGTGGCGGGCCGGATCGAGGGATGGACTTTAGTATCTACCTCGACGGACTGCCGCGGCTTTCGGCCACTGAGGCGGAGTGTTGCGAAAAGCCGATAACAACCGCTGAAGTACGGGATGCAATGACTAGTTGCACAAGGGGTAAATCGCCTGGTTTGGATGGTCTGCCCTATGAACTTTACGTACAAATGCCAAACTTGTTCGGAGGCCTCTTGGCGGACGTCTACTGCAACTGGCAACAGAACGGGAGAATTCCCAGCTCTGTGAGCCGAGGAGCGGTGGCGCTGCTAAGAAAGGATCCGAACAAGGGGGATAATATAGAAAATTTTAGGCCCATAACTCTGCTAAACACAGAGTTCAAGATTTTGGCCAAGGTGCTAGCAAAGAGGTTGGCGCTTGTCGTTGGTGGTCTAGTGGGAGAGGCACAGACATGCGCCATTCC
Organism: Eledone cirrhosa; assembly: GCA_964016885.1. Lineage (NCBI taxonomy): Eukaryota > Metazoa > Mollusca > Cephalopoda > Octopoda > Eledonidae > Eledone > Eledone cirrhosa. The sequence continues at coordinate 138,507,992 of OZ024740.1, read as the reverse complement.
CGACAGATCCATCCACGACAACCTCCACCTCATGCGATACATCGTAGAGAGGGTAGCTAGGGAACCTGGCTAGGGTGGGTCTTTGATCAATTTAGATCAGTCGAAAGCCTTCGATAGGGTCGACCATCGTTACCTAGCGGCAGTCCTGAGGGCGGCTGGCTTTGAGCCCGTCTTCAGAGGCTGGATCGCTGCCATGCACAGCGACATCTGCTCTGTAGTGAGAGTGAACGGTCACCTTTCGGAACCGTTCAACATCATGCGCTCGGTCCGCCAAGGATGTCCCCTCTCGTCCCTATTGTACGTATTGACTCTCGAGCCATTACTGCACAAACTGGAGACGTTGAGGGGGGTCCCGCGCGAACTAGGATGCGGAAGATCCGTGTCAGCATATGCCGACGATGTCACCGTAGTGGTGTCGAACGCCAAACACATCGAGGCGATCGGCACTACACTAAGAGAATACGAAGCGGTGACAGGAGCAATGATCAACCAGGAAAAGTCAGTGAGCCTGCAGCTCGGCACCTAGAGAGGCAGGTCCATGCCGTCCAACAGCGTCGTCGGTCGCTGGACGGACGGACCAGTTAAATTTCTAGGGGTCTGGTTCGGTCCAGACCTCCAGACGAACAAAAACTGGGACGAGGTGACGAGCAGGGTGGCTTCCCTCACCCAGAAATGGGCCGAGAGGAAGCTATCCCTGAAAGGTCGAGCGGAGGTGGCGAATGCGTACATCGCATCCGTCATCTACTACCGCCTGACCGTCGTACCTTGTCCTAAGCCCCGCCTGACTGCGCTGGAGCGTTTGCTCTTTCGCTTCTTGTGGAAGGGACGCGCTCCGATGGTCAGGCGGTCCATCTGCTGTCAACACCCGCTACGTGGAGGGCTGGGCTGCCGTGGCTGATGATGCGCAGACACGCGCTCAGGCTACGACATCTCCACCTCTTCCTCGACGGTGATCAGGTGTGGTCGCCGTTTGCGAGACACGTTTTTCCCCAGCTCGTCTCCTTGACGGAGCTGCAGTCCTGGGTCAAGCGAAGACCGAGAGGGAGCGCTTGGAGACTGGAATGTCTTCAGGCGCTCACAGCCCTCGACCAATCGGGCAATGTGATCGGTGGAAACTCCACCTTGGCGTTCTATAGGGGATTAGTGGAGGGGAAGAGCGACGACGTACTTGGAGAAACTCTAGGCGTCGACGAAAATCAACTAGCCAATCTCTTCGGAAGGACTTTCGGGCCGGGGCCTATGGACAACTTCCAGAAATCCCTGGCCTGGCAGTGCTACCGAGGAGCTTTGCCAGTTCGGGATAAACTCTACAGGCATGGAGGTGCCGTCAGCCGGGCATGTCCGAGATGCGCGCAGGGCGACGAAACCGTCCTGCACGCACTCGTCCAGTTTCCGAGCATTGCTGACTTGTGGGTTTATGTCGAACACCTGCTGTCACGTGTAGGACGGATCCAGCTATCAGCTGAGTCCATCGTGAGGATTGCCCCGCCCCCTTCCTTTAGCCGGGAAGAGTAGGCAGTTTTTATCTGTCTGGTGGCCATGGCGAAAGAGATAGTATGGTGGACACGTTTGAAAGGGCTGAAGACGAGCACTTACCTCTTCGGTGATGCCCTGATTAACTTTTTCAAATTTCATTTGAAAAGGAAAATCAGGGTAGAGAGGGAAGTGCTCTCTTCCCAGCATTTTGTTGAAAGATGGGTGAGAGAAGCAAGTATGGCCCGAATGAGTGGGCCTTCTCTGAGTATGTGTCTGTAAATTAAAGGTGGAAAACTGGGAGAGGGCACTTGCCCTGGTGGTCAGGGCCACTGTGGTCTTTTAATGGGCTTTCTCCACAAATGTCCCTCGGAAGTCTCCCCCCTGTTGGGGAATTTTTCTTTGTTATTTTATTTCAACCTCCGTTTTTTTTACACGCAGAAATGCCCATTTGTACCGTCCTGTATTGTCCTGTACTGTCCTTAATGTCTACTTTATGTAAACCCTTGTGGTTAATAAAGTAAACATTATTATTATTATCATTATTATTATTAATTTTTTTATTCTTTGAATAACATCAATGGGCGGTGGATTGGCAGTATCGGTAGAGGGTCGGACGCCATGCTTTCCAGCATAGTTACGTCCCTTTACGATCTGAGTTCAAATCCCGCCGAGGTTGACTTTGCCTTTCATCCTTACGGGGTCGATAAAATAAAGTACCAGTAATGCACTGGTAAATTGCTGGCCTTGTGCCTAAAGTAGAAACAATTATTTAACTGGAAAGTTTGTTGAAGTGAATATCAAGCCACTACCTGCAGCCTCAGATATTCAGGACGTATCGGAGGGTTCTTGCTGTTCCCAGCAAGCATGCCCTTTGAAGTGTTCCAAAACGCGAGGCTGGACTAATCTTCTTTAACCAACCTTGGAAACTGTTTGAGATAGTACCTAGTGCTCCTATGACAATTGGGACGACCTTGCCTTCATGGCAGTTCCAAATCCTTTTTACCTCCCACTTTAAGTCCTGGTATCGGTTAATTTTCTCCCTCTCCTTCTCTTGCACTCTCGTGTCGAATGGGCAGTCTACATCTACAATCAGGCACGATCTTTTTTGCTTGTCTAAAACTACCAGGTCAGGCCTATTGTGTTTCAGTTTCTTGTCCGTCTGTATCCTAAAATCCCACAGCACCTTCACCTGATAGTTTTCTATCACCGGCTCTGGCTTATGCTCATACCACTTCTCATAATGTGGTAAATTGTTTACTTTGCATAGGTGCCAGTGGATCACCCATCACATCATGTCTCCAGCCTTTATAGTGAGTCTGGGCTAGGTGTTTACACTTGGATACAATGTGAGCCACAGTCTTCTCTCTCTCTCCACAGATCCTACACAGTGGGCTAGCCTCCTCCTTGTAAATATGGTGTTTCACCCACTTCGTTCTGAGGGCCTGCTCTTGCGCAGCCATAAGCATTCCTTCTGTAGCCTTTTTAAGGTCTCCTCTTTTCAACCAGTTCCATGTCTATGGATCTCTAAATTCAGTTTTCTTAAAGAAGTTACTATGAAGGGATTTTTCATGAAGGTTGCTCTACCTCCTTGTTGTTATTTCCTCCTTGGACATCCCCTGCTCTATTGTCTTCTCCTTCAGTACAATTTTAAGCATTGGCTCCCTACTGTCAGTCACGTATTTGTGCAGGTTGTTTTTTCTCCATCTGAACACTGTCCTCTATGCTGATAATACCTCTTCCACCTTCAGATCTCTTTAAGTAGAGTCTATCGACATCACTCCTCTTGTGGAACATGTTGTAGATAATCAATAGCTTCCTAGTCTTCGTATCCATTTCTTTTGTTCAACAACATTTCATTTCAGAATTCCCGCACTGTACCTAATAATAGACACAGCTCGGGAATTCACTGCACTTATGACATTCCTACTATTTAGATGTGATTTTAATACGCTCCTTACTCTCCTAATGTACTCAGATCTTATCAATTCCTTCATTTTTTTCGTTCTTGATGTCATCTGCCTCCAGAACACCTAAATATTTGTATCCTTCTTCGGTGTCAATTTCCTTTATCATCTCACCTGTTGGTACCTGGATTCCGTTGCTTCTGCTCAATTTACCTCTCTTCATCACTAGGACTCCACACTTACTAATACCAAATTCCATACATATATCATTGCTGAAAATACGGACAGTGTCAACAAGTACATCCAACTCCTTCTAACTCTTCCCAAAGAGTTTAAGATCGTCCATGAAGAGGAGGTGGTTGATGGTAAGCTCTCCTTTTTCCAACTTGTATCCTGCTCTCACTTTTCGCAATATAATGGTCAGGGGTATCAGGGCAAGGACAAACAGCAGAGGGGACAAACTATCTGCCTTGAAGATACCTCTCTTGATCTTCACGCCTCCCAGGGATTCTCCACCCGATGTTAACGCTGTTTTCCAGGACTTCATACTTTTGCTCAACAACTGTCTGATATTATCTGCCACCTTGAAGATATCTAGGCTTTTGGTTATCCAAGAATGAGGTACCATGTTGAATGCTTTTTGTAATCTATCCATCCCATGGCAAGACCAGTGTGTCTCCTCTTGCAATTCCTCATTACCATGTTATCAATAAGTAACTGGTCTTTTGTACCACAGGACTTCTTTCGGCATCCTTTCCGTTCATCCGGTAACAAGTTGTTTATGTGGAGGTGATGGTAGATTTCCTCAGACACAATGCTTGTTAACAGTTTCCACATCACAGACAGACATGTGATAGGTCTATAGTTGGTAACATCATTACCCTTGATTCGGTCTTTCATTACCAGAACTGTGGCACCTGTTGTCAACCACTCTGGTACCTCACCCGACATCAAGCAGTCATTGAACATGGTTGTCAGTTTCGGGTGGAGGGATGTTATATTTTTAATCCAATACCCCTGCACACCATCTGGGCCTGGTGATTTCCAGTTGGTTAGTTTTTTGGCCTGCCCTTTGAGAGTTTCAACTGTGATACTCAAATCAGTTTGTTGGTGTGCTTGTTCCCTAATCTCCTTTTATACTGTCTCAATCCACACTGCCTGATCATTATGTTCAACATCCTGCTCCCATATTCCTCTCCAGAATGTTTTAGTTTGTTCCGCCTCATGGATGAAGTCGTTGCCTCTTTCTTTCCCTTCAAGCTGTCCAAACAGCATCTTCTGGTTGTTGTCGAACATGCGGTTCTGCCTATATTGACTGACTCTGCTCTCATACCGCCTAATCTTTGCACTTTTTGCTACAATGCGTTGCTTCAGTTGCTCTATGATAATATTTAGCCTTTTCCTCCTAGTTTTGTACTTTATTTCCAGTCTAATTTTAGTGTCTATGTTTTTTAGTGTCCCATTCAGTAGGGACACAAGCTTTCCAATGCCTTTTCTCATTTCCTTGATTTGACCATTCAGTCGTTTCTTCCACCAACGCTCCGATCTTTCTTGTTTGTTGTTTCCTCTCGTTTTTATGCCAAGTAATTTCCTCACCGCATTTTCTGTTGCTTTGAGGATATTGTTGCATTGGTGAAGGTTCCTCGCCTCAAGGTATGGGATGACTTTGTTTACCTTAGCTGTTGTTTCTTTTAATTTTTTCCTGTCTACAAATCTTAGGTTCATAGGTTTTCCACTATCATTGTTCAGGATATCAACCAAATCTTGTCCTAGCCCGTCAGCATTCATTTCCTCAATTGCTGTATCTTTGTAACAGATGTTATTTATTCCAGCATTCAGATCATTGTATGCTTCGGATGCTTCCTCAGGTCTCTCAACCTCCTCACCTTCATTTCCCACTGGCTCGTTTGCCTGACATACTCCACTCTCCATTTCCAACTTAATCTCTCTGCTCAGTTCCTCCAGTTCCAACTCGCTTATCCATCCATTAGTTCTTATTACCCGAGCCTGCCCGGCCAATTTTTGTTCATCAAATTTAAATAGACCAATCTCGTTCCAGATGTTATGCATCCGTTTCCTATAGCCTTTTTCCATGGGGTTACTCTTCAGGTAACATTCCATGTCAGTTCTATTCAATTCTTTCGTCCAGTTGGTTCTTGTCCCTTTCCTTCTTCTTCTTCCTCCAACACCAGCAGTATTTGGATGACAGCCAGGTCCCTGCTGCTGGGCCAGGGAGCACCTGCTGGGTGAGAATCTTTCACATGGCGTTCCAGTCTCCTCTTCACCGTTATTCGAACTGTTTAGGTTCGACATTTAAACACTCATATCGAGGATTGGTGAATGTAAGGTTACATAACCACCGGTGATTTCATCACCCCCAGTGATTATTATTATTATTATTATTTTTTTTATTTTTTTTTATTCGCTACTGAGACACTCAGGGGAGTTTTTTAAAGAGTCACTCCTCGAAGCAAAAAATAATTACTACACAGAATAGAGTTTTATTGAATTTACTTGTACAGATACCTTGGAAGAAGTTGTGGAAAGTCCAACTATATACAAGTTCAACTAAAATATATGTTGAAATATATAATTGTTATAGACAACTGTCATTTTTTCATTAAAGCATCTGTACAGAAAATCGTTATGAAAATTCCAAACATATCTACCTTAATATAATTGACAAGTCCTCGAATAAAAAAAAAAGATTTTAAAAATTAGAATATTTATGAAATTGCACAGCAAAATATTATCGCTCAATACAGAGACAAAGAAAAAGAAAAGGAAAACCTTTTTACAGCCTTCCAAAATACCAGTTCGAATTCCTCAAGTGAAAATGTCAGCAACATTTACATTGACGCGTACAAACGATTTATGCCAAACGAAAATATTTCGACACCTTCAAATGTAACAGGTATATTTACAAACCTACTGAGTGACACAACATATTTAAACATAATTCTTCTTTTGAAGAAACTTTCATTATAGGAGAAACACGTTTCAAACGTTATAGGAGAAACATTATAGGAGAAACAAGTTTCAAAGGGTAGCATTAACTAACTACAAGACTACTGATAGGAGCAACCAAAGACAAAAAAATCTACGCTCCCTTAAAAACATGGAGGACGGTTATGCTCCTTGCAAAGAACAAATGAAAGAAGCTATGACAGATATGTGTAGGGGGAATACTATTCTTACAGCAGAGTATAACATATGAGATCGTGCATGTTATTTTTTAAAATGAAGACTCAGCTCGAAAACAACCAGAAAGTGTGAAGCTCACACATATCGATACATTTGCCTCATTAGTTGGGCAGAGGAATAAAAAACACAAGGGTGACTGCGAGGAGTATCGGTAACGTTGTTGACTCTTTACTTGCTATCACGTTTGTATCATAATATGAGAGGATCGCCATAACAGGGAGGACAAAGGACAATATGTACGCAGAAGGGGTAAGAATATAATTACAAGTCCTAATGATCTCCGAAAGCCACAGGGCATTATTGAGGCAGTGTTCCGTTACAAACATAAAACACAAAAGGGATGCGACTCGTAGTGCAGGGTAAAAAGCCTAGTTGCTACATATTAAAGAACAAAGGTCATTTGAAGAACTGAAGAAGGTAAAATAAAGTTGGAGAAGAACTACCAAGGCTACAGGAAGCTGACCCTACACAGGAAGCTGACCCTAGTCTCCAGAACACTAAAGGCCACAGTTCCAGAAGAAGTGGAGAAATCCACTACTTGGTCTCACAGTCGTTTAATCTAAAAATAACTCCCTTCTATATATAGTAAATGACAAAAGATCCATATGAGAGGACAATTTTATAATTGGTAAATACAGGTAAGACTCCGTAGATAGATAATTGGCGAAGATGTTACCTGAAGGTTATTACATATCGAATCGGGAATATCCAGAGGACGTGGTATGTGTTTTGTCCTATCACACCCACAAAATATAAACCGGAAATTCTGGGTGTACAAAGCTCCAATACGAACAATAGATCGCAGGCTTGGCGCGCATGGGCTCTTTATCCCGACATAAGCATAGGGTTTTCGCCCGTGTGGATGGAAACCCTAATGTTTTTTTATATATGCCTTTTTTTAACTAATATCTTATTCTCGCCTCCTTATCTAAGTATTATATGTCTTTATTTTGCGCATATTTTAGAAACATCTTTGTATAAAGTCTCTAAATCACCCCTCATTTTCTGTAGATCTTTGTCTTGTTCGTCTTCACACATCTTTTTGTACCCGCTTCACACTCCTAATTTTGAACGTTTCATGTAATTGTGTGTATGAAAAAGGATGTATGTAATTGTTTTAGAAGCTAAATAAAGGAGATTATTTTCCCCATTGTATAGTAAGGACCTGAGAGTGGGTTTGGTAATGTGTTACATAACCTTGAAAATAAAATCCCATAAAATCTATTACAGATGTTAACACATGTTGAACTATGTAAACCATCATAATACATTTATGATTGAAGTTAGCTGCGATAACATCCATTAACCAAATTTAACATCAGATGACCTACTGCTACTTGTTGATTGGATGAAGATTAACATTAATTGAGCAAATTTATGATCAAAATAATTTAGGCAATGACGACCCCGTCGTTTTTCATGTATCGTATATCTATACAGTGTAGTATAAGAAATCTTTTTTAAGACGTTAATGTATAATTGAAAGTAAATTTTACAGATCACCCTAGGGCCTAGAGTCTCTGCTGTTTGCTGGTTGCCTGTGTAATATTACATGACGGCCCATGTTTGACATTACTAGCATGTGTTGACTTTGATTAATAATCTAAGTTAATGACATGATATCTATAACGTTAACAAATGGTAATAAAGTTTGATTAACACACGACAACATTGACTGAGTATTCTATTAACCTAATATGACTCATAATTAGTATACAATATCCAAAGTTGGTATTAATTGATATGTATAACAGATTAATTACTGTAAGACAGCGAAACAGTTAATGAGTAGGTATGTGAATAGATGAGCAGGTAATTCAGATATATATGAATCTATATACTAATGACACATCAAAGTGACATAATTCAATTTGATTTATATCAACAATAAGCATGAGTATAGTTTCAGTTTGACGTTATCAACTACAACCATTCTATCACCAAATATTTAGTCCAAAAAGCATTAGATTTCGCTAACGTTTTTACAATAAGTGACTCCCACATCAAGATTTCTATGCACGAAAGAAAATCTATTTTATAATTTGACAATGATTTATGAGTAACGACTAATGTCCTTGCTTCTTTTCATATTAGCATAAGTAGCAAGGATTTCTTTGAAATGTTCGCTTTAATAAGGTTATATATCCTAAATTGACTTCTTACAAGTTTCCAGTTTTTCCAGAGAGGTTTATACCGTGATGAAAGTCTGTTAAATTTATGGAATTTGAATGACCAATAAACCGATGTAAAAACATCTCAAATCCTTACAAGGAATTGAAGCGATGTAACATCAAGATAAAATTAGTTACATAAGATATATGGTTACGATAACACACAAGACAGAAAGAGAGAAGATGGACCCATTTAAATTGTTGTTCCATCAATATATATATATATACAATCTGAGTTCTTCGAATATTAATAATAACATTCGATTCGTTTGCAATTATGCAAACAAGCCTCAATTTTATAGCCATGTCAGTAGAATGAACCCTTCATTCTTGCTCTTGTGTTGGCATGTGAACAGAACTGCAGACACTAATGTTTCTGGGTATCACCCTTCATCAGTACAGCTCACTGTTCACCTGCCGAACTGTCAGAGCTAGTGAAAATATATGCTATTTTCAAAAATACACAGTGACTGATCGATCGGCCTGATTTGCATATTAGCAGATCCACTGATCAGCCATTTATCGCTCGTATACAGGAAACTGACTGGCCAGTCTGCTGATATGCAAATCTGGCTGATCAGCAGATCTGCTAATATGCAGATCTGACTGGTCAGCCAGTCTGCTAATATGCAAATCAGGCCGATCGATCAGTCACTGTGTATCTTTGAAAATAGCATATATGTTCACTAGCTCTGACAGTTTGGCAGGTGAACAGTGAGCTGTACTGATGAAGGGTGATACCCAGAAACATTAGTGTCTGCAGTTCTGTTCACATGCCAACACAAGAGCAAGAATGAAGTGTTCATTCTACTGACATGGCTATAAAATTGAGGCTTGTTTGCATAATTGCAAACGAATCGAATGTTATTATTAATATTCGAAAAACTCAGATTACATTTATTGTATTCAGCCATGTAGAGCGAATTTTCTTTTATATATATATATATAATAGTAGAACACTGGAAGGTAATATCCGTAGTGGTAGAGCTTGGTAGAAGTAGTTCCATGGTGCGAGTTTGGTAGAAGTAGTTCCACAAGAGTTAGTTCACCATACCAAGAACAAATGTTTCATGTATATATATGTGTGTGTGTATGTGTAACAAGTTTAAACAATATATAATCGATATGTATTGATTAGATCTTTTCTTTTCCTTCTTCGCACTCTTATTCCTAAGAGGGTCGTAGAGGCAGAATCCTCAAATACTCCTTCCAGTAGTCCTGTTAGAAGCAACCATCTCCAACCGATCCGACTAGGTCTCCGGCTGGTTGGTTTTGTCCGTAAAATCTGTACAACGATTTTTTCCTGAGACATTCTAACCACATGCCCATAGTATCGGAGATGTGATCTCTCAATTCGGAGAAGTAGCGGCTCTACCTTGATTAAAACTAAAATTAGTGTATATATATATATATATATATATATATAAAGATAGATTCAGTAAGGAATTGGTTAGCCCATTACTCACCAGAGTACTCAACAGTAGGCGTAGTAGAGTAGGGTTATATGAATGAATCACTCCCCCCCCCCCCCTCCGACGGCTGAGCTCTTGCCGTTTCAACAGCTAGTTCCAGACTGGAACTCATTCATATATATGTGTGTGTGTGTGGAAACATACATACTGAAATATCGAAGTACATGTGGGTTTTGAATGAGTATTCTAAAATTACATGGTATAAGTCACTAATTTTTTCAATTTTCATTTCAGAGAAACCTGCTATCCCTTTCCATACTGTGATTATTCTAAACAGAAATTTGAAATGAATCGCATTTTGCCGACACAATAACAAATATTCTTTTGCACAATATACGAAGGTCGACTGGTTAGTTCATAGGCGGATCAAGATACTCTTATGGAATGACCAAATGAGGTTTATATCTCAAAATAGTCCTTGGAAAGACACAATGCAGTTACTAATAAGAAGAATTGAAATAATTGTTTCTACTTTAGGCACAAGGCCAGCAATTACCCAGTGCATTACTGGTACTTTATTTTATCGACCCCGTGAGGATGAAAGGCAAAGTCAACCTCGGCGGGATTTGAACTCAGATTGTAAAGGGACGTAACTATGCTGGAAAGCATGGCGTCCGACCCTCTACCGATACTGCCAATCCTACAATTGAAATAATGCATGCATAATTTCACAGCTCTACTATCAATCCTTCAGTCAGCATATGAACTTTTCAATCCACCCTCGTATATTAGAAAGCTGACCAAACTTTAAATCTTAGAGAAATGATATTTTATATCATTTACTTCACTTATGTTGAGAAGTTTCTACTGTTAAAACTGTTAGCTTAAAAACTTATTTAGCTTATCATGAATTCAAACTATTCTATAATCCTTTCTTCGGGAATTTTTCATCCACTCTTATTCTTTTATCTCTTTTCTTTTACGTTTATCTTTTTCTTTTCCCCTCCATTTTAGTATATTTTACTGTTTATTTATTTTTCTCTGTCTTATTCCTTTCCGTTTCATTTTCCAACCGTTTATGTATACACTTGTAACACATAACACTGAATTAATCTATAAGATTTCAGTAACTTATATCGCCAAGACTCTTTTAAATTGACTTAAGAAAGAGCGTTTTTTAAACAGTTCATTTTCTTAAGCCAATTTTAAAAATAAGATGTCTTGTTGGTTTATGGAAATCTTATAAAGTGACGCTATGATGTGTATTAGTACGAATGTATACATAACAGTTGGACAATGAAATGTAAACAGAGTGACAAAGATAAAACAACAAAAACAAATACAAATAAAGAAGAATGAAAGGATGAAAAGAAAAAGAATAAGAATAGAAGAGGATGAAAACTTCATGATTCACGAAAAGCTAAATAGTTATGTGAGCAGTAATATTAGTGAGACTTCAACTTCTGATAAACATTATACAATACTAGTTATTGAGTAGCTTTCCTCTCGTATTTGTATGCATCTAGGTATTAAGTTTTCTCTCTTTGTAGAGACACAACACACACATACGCAAACACACACACACACACACACACACACACACACACACATACACACACACACACACACACACACACACACACACACACACACACACACACACACACACACACACACACACACACACACACACACACACACAAAACAAAATATATATATATACACCCGTGGCTGAGTGGTTAGAGAATTGGATTCGCAATCGTGAGATAGTGAGTTCGATTCCCGGACTGGGCGATGCGTTATGTCCTTGGGCAAGACACTTTATTTCACGTTGCTACTTCTACCTGGAGTTGCGACTAATAGATAGTATTAGCAATTGGAAAGACCAATGGAAACATTGTTTCCTCGGTCTGATTTGACAAAAGTCGATCGACTGTCGATATATATATATATATATATAATTTTGGAGTCCAAGTGTGGTATACCATGTATACTAAGATTTTATATATATATATATATATATATATATATAGAGAGAGAGAGAGAGAGAGAGAGAGTGAGAGAGAGAGTTAATGTAACATCATACGTACAAACTTTATTGACATTCTACAATTGTTTCGATATTGATTGCTCCGGGTACCATAAAGATGACGGGATCCGACTCTTTTTCGACATCTCATCAGATATACGAGTTTATATGCCCAAAGACACTAATACACGAGTATGTATGTGTGTATATGTGTGAGTGTATGTGTTTGTGTGCGTCTGAATATGTATGTATATATACTATCGCTGTACCTCCATTTTACTCAAGAGTTAACCTCAGTCCTCTTTCTTCCCCCACATCACTTATATCTTTACTACAGTTGTAATACACATGAAACTATATTAGTCATCTTCCCTTCCTACCCACCTATTATTAATCATCTTTGTCACCATACTTGTCATCTACTCCCTCCCCCTAAGCATATCTTACTTGAGATAGATCACTATCTTCCTACCAATAGAGAAGATTCAGTAGTGTCACTGACCGACAAACTCTGTTGCTGATACCACGAAAAATGCCCAAGAAAAATGGCCCCCTGTAAAGGGCATCTAACCGTAGAAACCTGCCAAACGAAGGGTCAAGATAACTTCTCTCTTATGTCAAAAACATAACAACCTTCCGTGTGATGGTCCCACGATGAAACGCACCCATATTCGCAGAATTATAAATATCTTACGCGATTTTTTATGGCTTTTTTGTGGCAATATATATATGTTTTCACGCTTTTTAACGCAAAACTATTAATAACAATCTACTGCATTTACCGGCCTATAGTTTACGTTATATTTTGACGTTTATATGCATTTTTATGGACCAGGTCCAATATTCGCAGGTTTCCACTCTTCGTGGGTGCTCTAGGAACGTAACTCCCGGGGGACAATTGTATATATATATATATATATATATATATACATGTTATTAGCTGTCAACTGACCAACTGGTCATTAAATCTACATCATGAATCACCCAACCTTTCTTTGACTCTCTCTCTATACCCGCATCACCTCCATTTAAATAAAACAATCAGTCTACCAGACCTTAATCACCCATATATCATCACTGTCCCTTTCAGTTTCTATTCTCTACCTATCTATCTACTGCTTCCCCGTCCTTAGTCCTTCCCTTTATGTCTCATCCTCTAATCCTTATTCTTATTTTGTCTCCTGTTCCTTATCTCCTTCTCTCTTACTTTTTACTTTTTATTTTTTATTTTAATCCTCTATTTTATTGTACCTCTTGAAGTTTTATTTCGCCAATTTATAAACTATATATACTACATATAGTATATTTCGTATTTCTTTTCATGTTATTGTTATCTTTACTGTCATCACTATTTCACACACCCACATACTCACCATTATAACTTCAACTACCACCACCACTATTACTATTATCAGCAACCGTATTTTGTATTTATTTTTTACTTATATTTTACATCTTTATCATTTTCCTTTTTACTTCTTTATTATTATCTTTTATTATTGATGTTATTGTTTCATTCACTTGATTCTCCGATGTATCTATAAATACCAATGCCATGTGTTACACCCTGCAGTGTTCCGATGATTTGATCAGAGGCACACACTGAATTTAAGGTCGAGTGACGCAACTTCGAGGGATTAGCGGCCTTTAGACTCACCTGATCAATGAAACAATTGTTAATAATGTAAATAAAACTCTTTTTGTACAGCCGACTACGTTATTATCACTCTTTCACTACTATTACTCCAAGAATGACCTGCATGGGAATTCTCGCAAACTCGCTACCTAACTAAGGAAACCACTTTTACTGTTAATTTAAACATCGAATACGCTCACTCCGCGAGACAACAACATCAACAGCAACACAGCTTCATCAACAACTAAAACCAGCAGAACACGCCAGAGAATTTATTTTTGCAGCACTCTTCCTTTGAGAAAATCCATTCGGAGGTTGAAAATTTCACGTTATACCACAGAACAGAAACCACCTGCATTCATTCTCTAGAACACACTTTCTTTCCTACTGTCATGTGATTGCATACCTGTGAACTGTATTTTGAACATTTGAACTTTGAGCTCTTCTCTTACTTTGATTACATTGTATCTTTGGGTGATGGATAGATAGATGTCCAGTCGTTCTCTGGCCAAGAGCGGTTGGCTACCTTGATATCTATCATTGATTTTTGCAAACATTTTTTTTTCGTAATTTTCATGCCTGTTACAACATTCTCGCCAACTTACTACATACATATTTCATTCGATTTTTATATTTTAAAATTCTGGCGGGAGATAATGTAGCAGGAGTTGCCTCCCTTGTTGTGACACTCACATCACCAATAGTTTAACACTCTCTAGATAGGAAGTAGAACCCTTTCTGTAACTTCCGGTGAGACCCTATAAAGGGAATAACTTTAAGCTCCCTATCTCTCATTTACCCTTTCGGCTCCTGGCCTTCGGCCAGGCGTCTTCTGCCTGGCGCGTTCGCCTGGCAACCAAAACGGTAACTAATAACTTTGCTTCATTCTTTCATCTATTCATTGACATTTCAACTATACTGTTCTATATATCCACAAATTGTTAATTAAATATTATACACACAAACAACGTCTCCTTGTTATATTCATACACACCAGTATTTTGTTATAAGTCAAACAACGCCGTACGTTAAAACTATCCATAGTACAGAGTACTCACAACATCTAACTGGATTACCTAAAACGATAACTTGTTATCGATATATACACACACACACACACACATATATATATATATATATATATATATATATATATATATATATATATATATATATATATATATATATATATATATATATATATATACAGTAAGAATATTTTCGAAACAGCGAGTGGGTTTGAAATTATTAGAAATGTAAGCTATCGCGTATTTTGACTAAAGAAATTAATACTCATCTTTTTCCATTTCTCCGAGGGTTCTTAACCCGACTATCATGCTAAATAATTTCTTTAGTTTCTTTAGTCAAAATACGGCGATAGCTTACATTTCTTATAATATATATATATATATATATATATATATATATATATATATATATATATATATATATATATATATATGAAGGACGTAAAATAAGAAGATTTAAAAAATTAACTTACTTACTAAAATTTTCACTCCAACTAATTAGTTTCTGCAATGGGATAAAGACAGTTACGTAATATAACCGGCGAGAATTCATTGCGTCATCAGGGAGTCTATTCTCAGCTAAGTCTCCAGGCAATGCGCGGACACTGGGGACTCATATAAAATAATAATAATTCGGTAGATGGAACAGCTAGCGGGGACTGGATTCCATGCACTGAAAAGCTCGCTGTCTCTGGTCAAATGGCAGATTCTAAAGAATCAATCACGTGACACTGAGGCTAGTCGGAAGGAGTGAGATGACAGAAGCCTACTACCACACCAATGAATTAGTAGTGGTTTTGGCAGGTTTGCTAAACAAATAAATAATTTTGAGATAAATATAGAGAATTTAGTATATCTACTAACATATGCGTACAGATGTACAATAATGCTAGCAAATACATAAGTTATGTCACGTTTAGTAAGTAAGTTAATTTTTTTAATCTTTTTTTTTAAATTTTCTTATTTTACGTCCTTCATATTATTGTTCTGCATCCTCCTGCATTGAACCACCTAGCTACTATGACATAACTTATGTATTTGCTGGCATTAGCGTACATCTGTACGCATATGTTAGTAGATATACTAAATTCTCCATATTTATCTCCAAATTATTTATTTGTTGAGCAAACCTGCCAAATCCACTACTAATTCATTGGTGTGGTAGTAGGCTTCTGTCATCTTACCATCCCACTCCTTCCGACTAGCCTCAGTGTCACGTGATTGATTCTTTAGAATCTGCCATTTGACCAGAGACAGCGAGCTTTTCAGTGCATGGAATCCAGTCATCGCTAGCTGTTCCATCTACCGAATTATTATTATTTTTATATGAGTCCCCAGTGTCCGCGCATTGCCTGGAGACTTAGCTGAGAATAGACTCCCTGGTGACGCAATGCATTCTCGACGGTTATATTACTTAACTGTCTTTATCCCATTGCAGAAACTAATTAGTTGGAGTGAAAATTTTAGTAAGTAAGTTAATTTTTTAAATCTTTTTTTTTTTATTTTCTTATTTTACGTCCTTCATATTATTGTTCTGCATCCTCCTGCATTGAACCACCTAGGTACTATGACATAACTTATGTATTTGCTAGCATTAGCGTACATCTGTACGCATATGTTAGTAGATATACTAAATTCTCTATATTTATCTCCAAATTATTTATTTGTTGAGCAAACCTGCCAAAACCACTACCAATTCATTGGTGTGGTAGTAGGCTTCTGTCATCTTACCATCCCACTCCTTCCGACTAGCCTCAGTGTCACGTGATTGATTCTTTAGAATCTGCCATTTGACCAGAGACAGCGAGCTTTTCAGTGCATGGAATCCAGTCCCCGCTAGCTGTTCCATCTACCGAATTATTATTATTTTTATATGAGTCCCCAGTGTCCGCGCATTGCCTGGAGACTTAGCTGAGAATAGACTCCCTGATGACGCAATGAATTCTCGACGGTTATATTACGTAACTGTCTTTATCCCATTGCAGAAACTAATTAGTTGGAGTGAAAATTTTAGTAAGTACGTTAATTTAAAAAATTTTTTTTTTTTAAATTTTCTTATTTTACGCCCTTCATATTATTGTTCTGCATCCTCCTGCATTGAACCACCTAGGTACTATGACATAACTTATGTATTTGCTAGCATTAGCGTACATCTGTACGCATATGTTAGTAGATATACTAAATTCTCTATATTTATCTCCAAATTATTTATTTGTTGAGCAAACCTGCCAAAACCACTACTAATTCATTGGTGTGGTAGTAGGCTTCTGTCATCTTACCATCCCACTCCTTCCGACTAGCCTCAGTGTCACGTGATTGATTCTTTAGAATCTGCCATTTGACCAGAGACAGCGAGCTTTTCAGTGCATGGAATCCAGTCCCCGCTAGCTGTTCCATCTACCGAATTATTATTATTATTTTTATATGAGTCCCCAGTGTCCGCGCATTGCCTGGAGACTTAGCTGAGAATAGACTCCCAGATGACGCAATGAATTCTCGCCGGTTATATTACGTAACTGTCTTTATCCCATTGCAGAAACTAATTAGTTGGAGTGAAAATTTTAGTAAGTAAGTTAATTTAAAAAATCTTTTTTTTTTTATTTTCTTATTTTACGTCCTTCATATTATTGTTCTGCATCCTCCTGCATTGAACCACCTAGGTACTATGACATAACTTATGTATTTGCTAGCATTAGCGTACATCTGTACGCACATGTTAGTAGATATACTAAATTCTCTATATTTATCTCAAAATTATTTATTTGTTGAGCAAACCTGCCAAAACCACTACTAATTCATTGGTGTGGTAGTAGGCTTCTGTCATCTTACCATCCCACTCCTTCCGACTAGCCTCAGTGTCACATGATTGATTCTTTAGAATCTGCCATTTGACCAGAGACAGCGAGCTTTTCAGTGCATGGAATCCAGTCCCCGCTAGCTGTTCCATCTACCGAATTATTATTATTTTATATGAGTCCCCAGTGTCCGCGCATTGCCTGGAGACTTAGCTGAGAATAGACTCCCTGAAGACGCAATGAATTCTCAACGGTTATATTACGTAACTGTCTTTATCCCATTGCAGAAACTAATTAGTTGGAGTGAACATTTTAGTAAGTAAGTTAATTTTTTAAATCTTTTTTTTTTTATTTTCTTATTTTACGTCCTTCATATTATTGTTCTGCATCCTCCTGCATTGAACCACCTAGGTACTATGACATAACTTATGTATTTGCTAGCATTAGCGTACATCTGTACGCATATGTTAGTAGATATACTAAATTCTCTATATTTATCTCAAAATTATTTATTTGTTGAGCAAACCTGCCAAAACCACTACTAATTCATTGGTGTGGTAGTAGGCTTCTGTCATCTTACCATCCCACTCCTTCCGACTAGCCTCAGTGTCACGTGATTGATTCTTTAGAATCTGCCATTTGACCAGAGACAGCGAGCTTTTCAGTGCATGGAATCCAGTCCCCGCTAGCTGTTCCATCTACCGAATTATTATCATTATTTTTATATGAGTCCCCAGTGTCCGCGCATTGCCTGGAGACTTAGCTGAGAATAGACTCCCTGATGACGCAATGAATTCTCGCCGGTTATATTACGTAACTGTCTTTATCCCATTGCAGAAACTAATTAGTTGGAGTGAAAATTTTAGTAAGTAAGTTAATTTAAAAAATCTTTTTTTTTTAATTTTCTTATTTTACGTCCTTCATATTATTGTTCTGCATCCTCCTGCATTGAACCACCTAGGTACTATGACATAACTTATGTATTTGCTAGCATTAGCGTACATCTGTACGCACATGTTAGTAGATATACTAAATTCTCTATATTTATCTCAAAATTATTTATTTGTTGAGCAAACCTGCCAAAACCACTACTAATTCATTGGTGTGGTAGTAGGCTTCTGTCATCTTACCATCCCACTCCTTCCGACTAACCTCAGTGTCACATGATTGATTCTTTAGAATCTGCCATTTGACCAGAGACAGCGAGCTTTTCAGTGCATGGAATCCAGTCCCCGCTAGCTGTTCCATCTACCGAATTATTATTATTATTTTTATATGAGTCCCCAGTGTCCGTGCATTGCCTGGAGACTTAGCTGAGAATAGACTCCCTGAAGACGCAATGAATTCTCAACGGTTATATTACGTAACTGTCTTTATCCCATTGCAGAAACTAATTAGTTGGAGTGAACATTTTAGTAAGTAAGTTAATTTTTTAAATCTTTTTTTTTTTATTTTCTTATTTTACGTCCTTCATATTATTGTTCTGCATCATCCTGCATTGAACCACCTAGGTACTATGACATAACTTATGTATTTGCTAGCATTAGCGTACATCTGTACGCATATATTAGTAGATATACTAAATTCTATATATATATATATATATATATATATATATATATATATATATATATATATATATATATATATATATATATATATACATATATATAACTTAATTATGAACATAGAAAAGCTTTATGACTGAGGTAAGAAAAGGAGTGTCTTTAGGTATGTGTATCTGAGTATGTGTAAATAGGTGCGTATAAAATGTAAAGAGTTACAAACATGGTTAGTGATGATAATGATGTTATTATATATATATATATATATATATATATATAATAACATCATTATCATCACTAACCATGTTTGTAACTCTTTACATTTTATACGCACCTATTTACACATACTCAGATACACATACCTAAAGACACTCCTTTTCTTACCTCAGTCATAAAGCTTTTCTATGTTCATAATTAAGTTCAATTATTCATTTGACAATTTAATACACCCTTTTATCTTAGATTAATTAATTATTAAGTCAGTGTGGATAATTATGCTAGGTTACTTCTTTTAAGTTATATATATATATATATATATATATCTGTGTGTGTGTGTGTATATGTATATATGGGATAATATATATATATATATATATATATATATATATATATATATATATATATATATATATATATTTCTTCGACTGCCTCTTTTAGATATTTCTGAATTAGGTCCCAAATCATAAGTCTTTATTGACAACGTTCTATAATGGTTGTGTTCTTTTCTTTCGAGTGCGATGGTTCCAAGTAGGGAAAAAAGAAATGGTAATAAATATAAAACAAAAGATTATTAGATATGTAGAATGGTAAAGCAAGATACGTTAATAAAGTTTGTAAGTAAAAATAGTCTAAAAGTAGTCTTTCTTAAACCAGAAGGCTCATTAGGCTGCCGCTTATCCCGGTTTCGTGGTGTGAAGCGACTGAGAGTATAAGACTCCCCTGTTGACAGGACGCCAGTCTATTGCAGGGTTAAACCCCCAGCTATTGTTGGTACTCATTTACAGCTGAGTATAGTGGAGTAACGTAAAATGAAGTGATTTTCTCAAGAACACATTACGCAACCCAGTCCAGGAATCGAACCCACGACATTATGATCGTATGTCCAATACCATTACCACTAGGCCACATACCTCCACATAATTTAAAAATAGGTTATACAAAAAACATTATATGAGGAAATAATAGGAGCTCACTATTGTAGGGTCTAAATGGAGTTGGCAGGTAAAATAATGAGTTTAGACAGGAGGATCCATCTGGAAGTAGATATCTGATATCAGTGGTTAGTGAGTGGAATCTGTGGTGATAGAGTTTGTTTGTTTGTTTTTTTATCTGGCAAGGGTGAATTTTTCCAGTTTTTCAGGACTAATTTAAAGCGTGGAGACAACGATTGGAGAAATCTGCTCTCGCATTTAGACAGTTGGTGTAACTTTTTTAGAATGTTCCATATTTCCACCGTACACAATTGGTATGAATTTGAGTCATTTGCATAGGGTCGGCATCTTTCAACAATCTTCCATTTGATGGAAAAATTAGTGCCACTATCTAAAGTGTCCACAGATGGTTTGCAAGTTTAGTGTTTTCTCTTTTTTGCGGATATCTAAAGGTCCTCCCGTGGTTTCGGAAGCGGTTTTTAAATCGGTCTTCCGATAATCCTACGTAGTTTCTGACTTCCTATTGTTGGTTTATTTGGGTTGAGGTGACCTCGGACTCGTATATCACAGCGGTCACTTTGCAAGCTTAGTCAAGGGGAAATACTCTGGCTTTCTATTTGAGCAGCTAGGTGTATGGGAGCTCAAATTACACTACACTACATATATAAATATATATATATATGTATATCCTAATTGTATATCAACGCTATAGGATCCGCAACTCCAGTCCAAATTACAAGTTTATTTCTAAAATATCTCGTGATATTTTCGAGATGTTAGACCATATATTTCTATATTTTTATATTTCTACACATATGCCCATTATTAATCTAACTACTACTAAAAGAACCGAAAGGCGAACAAACCGACTCGTAACTTTGATTAAATATTCTACGTATATATATATATATATATATATATATATATATATATATATATATACAAATATACACGCCCCCCCCCCCACACACATATATATATTCATACATGTGTGTGTGTATATATATATATATCTCTCTCCGTCTTTTGTAATTGTCCTTAACACTAAGACTTACTAAAATAATATAAACAAACCACTATCCTGATGTCCTCCAAAAGTAATGGTCGCATTTTGAAAGGGTACGTCAATGCTTATTTGTAAAACTGATATATATATTGTATTTTGTCTGATGAAGGCATACCATAATTTAACTTGGTATCCTTGAAATATGTATAATGAAATAAATATGGTTTTATAAATATAGTTTCCATTTATTAATATCGTATATCTACTCCAAATACTTGTCGAGTGCTTTATATCAGTTATAAAAATATTTACTTGTTGTATCCCAACAATTTAAATAGAACTTTTGCATATATATATATATATATATATATTTATATATATATATATATATATATATATACACACACATGTATGAATATATATATATATAAGTGTATGTGTGTGTGTGTGTGTGTGTGTGTGTGTGTGTGTGTGTGTGTGTGTGTGTGTGTGTGTGTGTGTGTGTGTATACGTAGAATATTTAATCAAAGTTACGAGTCGGTTTGTTCGCCTTTCGGTTCTTTTAGTAGTAGTTAGATTAATAATGGGCATATGTGTAGAAATATAAAAATATAGAAATATATGGTCTAACATCACGAAAATATCACGAGATATTTTAGAAATAAACTTGTAATTTGGACTGGAGTTGCGGATCCTATAGCGTTGATATACAATTAGGATATAAAATAGTAGATGAAAAAAAACGAAGGGAAGAACATATGATAAATAAAAGACAAGAGAATAACAAGAGATTTAAAACGATTGCATAATACACCGATTGAAAAGAAAAATACTATAAACTTTTTAGGAAAAAAATGTTCTTCCTTTTCTTTCTTTTATTACTTTTTCCTTTGTATATATATCGGCGTTTTCAATCAATATATATTATGTGATAATCCTAAATGTCCTTTTTCTTATTTTCTTTCAACTTATCGTTTCTTTCTTTTCTATTCTTCTCCACAATTTTCTCCCTATTTTTCCATTTTCCATTTCTCGTTTTACATTATATTTCCGTATAACCAGTATTTTCTACTCATATATTTCAACAACGCTAACACTATAGTATCCCAACAACCAATCAAATTACGAGGTTTGGCTAGGGATGATAGATAGGATTTTTTTAAAAAGCAACATAAATTTTCAAAAGTAGTTGATTTTGTTCGGAATATTCCAACAATTTTGCTGGTGAATAATAAATATATACGCGCGTGTGTGTGTGTGTGTGTGTGTGTGTGTGTGTGTGTGTGTGTGTGTGTGAGTGTGTGTGTGTGTTTATATATATGCATATATATATATATGTTTGTGTGTGTTTATATATATGCATATATATATATGTGTGTGTGTGTATGTGTGTGTGTGTGTGTGTGTGTGTGTGTGTGTGTGTGTGTGTGTGTTTATATATATGCATATATATAAATATATGTGTGTGTGTATGTGTGTGTGTGTGTGTCTTAGAGAGAAAATGTGCTCCATCAGGTTTTACAAATTGCCATCGGCACCCCAACGACTTTATCGGGAGTTACGGCACCATCAACCCACCCGTCCCCTCAATCTATCTTATTTCTCATTCTTTCTTCTGATGAAAGACTAGCATCCGAAACCTTAAGACCCTCTTCCTGCTATATCAAATGTTAACCTAATATATTCCCTCCATATATATATCAAAACAAGAAACGAACAAAAGAATGTATTAACATTAGTTTCACGCTTATATATGCTGACTTATCCCAATACTTATTTTTTATATATATTTAATAGATACTTTATTTGGAGTTCTGCTTTAAACATTGGAGATTACGTTTCTGAAAAACAATTACACAAATTCGTTATATAGGGATTGCCTGTAGGTCGGTTCAAATTTATCAGGTTGAATATAATCAATAATTAGATAATTATTTAATCCAGTAGGGTTCTTACCTTTAAAAATTAAAATTTTATGCATCCAAAATGTCAGTCGCTAGTTTATTATGGATCCTCTCGTGGTAAAATCCTAGTAGTAAATGTTTTGTTCTTTAAGTTTTATTATTAGTAATAAAATTGATGGAAGTAGATCCGGCCACCACCTATTTTTAGTTTTCATGTAGTTTACTCTTGAAAATACTCTTTCGACCGTGGTATTGTTCAGTCCCATGATGTGTGCTGTCAATGGGAATATATTTAGGAAACATATTGCACTGACTCTCTAATTTTATATTGATCAGTCAAAGCTAATGGGGGAACTGCAAAAGATAAGTAAGGATTTCTAAAAGAAACTTTCTGGGAAATTTAGTTAATCTTTCAGTCTTTTTAGGTAAACAATTCAGTTCTTTGCAAGCCCGTTTCAAAAAGTTTCAATACCATTTTTTTACAATGCTTCCTTGCATAGGTTTTAATGGAATTTTACTGGCAAAAACGTGAACTCGTATCCAAAAGATTTTCTCGTTTGGGAGATATTGTGATTCAAGAAGTGTTTCGTGACTTAATGCAACACCTCAGTAGGAATTTTTGCAACAGAAGTTAATCCTGAAAACTGTGACTTAATTTTATTTCGTTATTTATTGTAATATCTAACACATAAACAGAGAAGCTTTTCACAAACAATATCCATTGGCTTTTACTTATGTCTTCAGTTTGTTTGTACATTTTTCTATAAATGTAAATTGCTCTGTATAGTTTCAAAACACCTTCAATTGATAAAGGATTTCTTTTATTAAGTTCTAAATGCTCTATTTTACAAATTGTTGCCTGGCAGGCTACGAATGGAGCAAACTTTTCTTCAAATTTGTTATTTAGCTACGTGAAATCTGCTTTTATAGCTGGTTGGAAACATAAGTTTGTTACAGCAGTATTTTTATGACTAAATTTTGTTACATCAGTCTTATGAGCTTGTATATAACACTATCACATAAATCTCGTTGCCGTTAGTAGAGTCCACTCTGTTGCAAACGTTTCCGACCAGGTCTCCAGTTTAAAGATACCTCCCCCTCCCCCTCATATCTTGGGGGACCTTAAAAGGTCACAGGCATTTCTCTTCCTCCTGACTAAGCGATAAAAATTACAAAGTTTTATTGCTCTCATGTCTTACTTCTTTCACGCAATTTTAAAATTGTGGATTTGATAATCAGGACTATCAAAACATGTTATTGTACGTTGACCACTTTTTCATTGTAAACATAAGTATAGTTTGGGAATAATCAAGATATATTGATAAAAAAAAATATCCTAAACGGTTATTTAAAGCATATATTTATTCCAGTTATAAATGAAAATGTAGAGAATATTTCTTTTATCAGAAAGACAAATTCAATTATGTTAATAAATTTCTCAAAATCACTACAGGTTTAGACACACCCAGAGAAGAAACGGAGTTTAGATACGGCCAAAAACATACAGTAAGATGCTGCGACAGCGAACAGCATTTAATATTGAATTAAATACACAAACATGTTCAAAGTCATTAAAGGTGTGTGTGTTTGGTTAGTTGTTTGTAAGAGAAAGAGAGAGTTGGAAATTGAGAGAAAAGTGATAAGAGAAAGAGAGAATTGGAGATTGAGAGAAAAGTGATAAGAGAAAGAGAGAATTGGAGATTGAGAGAAAAGTGATAAGAGAAAGAGAGAATTGGAGATTGAGAGAAAAGTGATAAGAAACAGAGAGAATTGGAGATTGAGAGAAAAATGATAAGAGAAAGAGAGAATTGGAGATTGAGAGAAAAGGGATAAGAAACAGAGAGAATTGAAGATTGAGAGAAAAGTGATATGAGAGAGAGAGAATTGGAGATTGGGGGAAAAGTGATAAGAGAGAGAGAGAATTGGAGATTGAGAGAAAAGTGATAAGAGAAAGAGAGAATTGGAGATTGAGAGAAAAGTGATAAGAGAAAGAGAGAATTGGAGATTGAGAGAAAAGTGATAAGAAACAGAGAGAATTGGAGATTGAGAGAAAAGTGATAAGAGAAAGAGAGAATTGGAGATTGAGAGAAAAGTGATAAGAGAAAGAGAGAATTGGAGATTGGGGGAAAAGTGATAAGAGAAAGACAGAATTGGAGATTGAGAGAAAAGTGATAAGAAACAGAGAGAATTGGAGATTGAGAGAAAAATGATAAGAGAAAGAGAGAATTGGAGATTGAGAGAAAAGGGATAAGAAACAGAGAGAATTGAAGATTGGGGGAAAAGTGATAAGAGAGAGAGAGAATTGGAGATTGGGGGAAAAGTGATAAGAGAGAGAGAGAATTGGAGATTGAGAGAAAAGTGATAAGAGAGAGAGAGAATTGGATATTGAGAGAAAAGTGATAAGAGAAAGAGAGAATTGGAGATTGAGAGAAAAGTGATAAGAGAAAGAGAGAATTGGAGATTGAGAGAAAAGTGATAAGAGAAAGAGAGAATTGGAGATTGAGAGAAAAGTGATAAGAGAAAGAGAGAATTGGAGATTGAGGGAAAAATGATAAGAGAAAGAGAGAATTGGAGATTGAGAGAAAAGTGATAAGAGAAAGAGAGAATTGGAGATTGGGGGAAAAGTGATAAGAGAAAGAGAGATTTGGAGATTGAGAGAAAAGTGATAAGAGAAAGAGAGAATTGGAGTTTGGGGGAAAAGTGATAAGAGAGAGAGAGAATTGGAGATTGGGGGAAAAGTGATAAGAGAGAGAGAGAATTGGAGATTGAGAGAAAAGTGATAAGAGAAAGAGAGAATTGGAGATTGGGGGAAAAGTGATAAGAGAGAGAGAGAATTGGAGATTGAGAGAAAAGTGATAAGAGAAAGAGAGAATTGGAGATTGGGGGAAAAGTGATAATAGAGAGAGAGAATTGGAGATTGGGGGAAAAGTGATAAGAGAGAGGGAGAGAATTGGAGATTGAGAGAAAAGTGATAAGAGAGAGAGAGAATTGGTTATTGAGAGAAAAGTGATAAAAGAAAGAGAGAATTGGAGATTGAGAGAAAAGTGATAAGAGAAAGAGAGAATTGGAGATTGAGGGAAAAGTGATAAGAGAAAGAGAGAATTGGAGATTGAGAGAAAAGTGATAAGAGAAAGAGAGAATTGGAGATTGGGGGGAAAGTGATAAGAGAAAGAGAGATTTGGAGATTGAGAGAAAAGTGGTAAGAGAAAGAGAGAATTGGAGATTGCGGGAAAAGTGATAAGAGAGAGAGAGAATTGGAGATTGGGCGAAAAGTGATAAGAGAGAGAGAGAATTGGAGATTGAGAGAAAAGTGATAAGAGAGAGAGAGAATTGGATATTGAGAGAAAAGTGATAAGAGAAAGAGAGAATTGGAGATTGAGAGAAAAGTGATAAGAGAAAGAGAGAATTGGAGATTGGGGGAAAAGTGATAAGAGAGAGAGAGAATTGGAGTTTGGGGGAAAAGTGATAAGAGAGAGAGAGAATTGGAGATTGAGAGAAAAGTGATAAGAGAAAGTGAGAATTGGATATTGGGGGAAAAGTGATAAGAGAGAGAGAGAATTGGAGATTGGGGGGAAAAGTGATAAGAGAAAGAGAGAATTGGAGATTGAGAGAAAAGTGATAAGAGAAAGAGAGAATTGGATATTGAGAGAAAAGTGATAAGAGAAAGAGAGAATTGGAGATTGAGAGAAAAGTGATAAGAGAAAGAGAGAATTGGAGATTGGGGGAAAAGTGATAAGAGAGAGAGAGAATTGGAGATTGGGGGAAAAGTGATAAGAGAAAGAGAGAATTGGAGATTGAGAGAAAAGTGATAAGAGAAAGAGAGAATTGGAGATTGAGAGAAAAGTGATAAGAGAAAGAGAGAATTGGAGATTGAGAGAAAAGTGATAAGAGAAAGAGAGAATTGGAGATTGAGAGAAAAGTGATAAGAGAAAGAGAGAATTGGAGATTGAGAGAAAAGTGATAAGAGAAAGAGAGAATTGGAGATTGAGAGAAAAGTGATAAGAGAAAGAGAGAATTGGAGATTGGGGGAAAAGTGATAAGAG
This sequence comes from Eledone cirrhosa, assembly GCA_964016885.1. Taxonomy (NCBI): domain Eukaryota; kingdom Metazoa; phylum Mollusca; class Cephalopoda; order Octopoda; family Eledonidae; genus Eledone; species Eledone cirrhosa. The sequence goes on along the minus strand of OZ024740.1, from coordinate 138,480,668 downwards.
AGAGAGAGAATTGGAGATTGGGGGAAAAGTGATAAGAGAGAGAGAGAATTGGAGATTGAGAGAAAAGTGATAAGAGAAAGAGAGAATTGGAGATTGGGGGAAAAGTGATAAGAGAGAGAGAGAATTGGAGATTGAGAGAAAAGTGATAAGAGAGAGAGAGAATTGGAGATTGGGGGAAAAGTGATAAGAGAGAGAGAGAATTGGAGATTGAGAGAAAAGTGATAAGAGAAAGAGAGAATTGGAGATTGGGGGAAAAGTGATAAGAGAGAGAGAGAATTGGAGATTGAGAGAAAAGTGATAAGAGAGAGAGAGAATTGGAGATTGGGGGAAAAGTGATAAGAGAGAGAGAGAATTGGAGATTGAGAGAAAAGTGATAAGAGAAAGAGAGAATTGGAGATTGAGAGAAAAGTGATAAGAGAAAGAGAGAATTGGAGATTGAGAGAAAAGTGATAAGAGAAAGAGAGAATTGGAGATTGAGAGAAAAGTGATAAGAGAAAGAGAGAATTGGAGATTGGGGGAAAAGTGATAAGAGAGAGAGAGAATTGGAGATTGGGGGGAAAATGATAAGAGAAAGAGAGAATTGGAGATTGAGAGAAAAGTGATAAGAGAAAGAGAGAATTGGAGATTGAGAGAAAAGTGATAAGAGAAAGAGAGAATTGGAGATTGAGAGAAAAGTGATAAGAGAAAGAGAGAATTGGAGAGTGAGAGAAAAGTGATAAGAGAATGAGAGAATTGGAGATTGGGGGAAAAGTGATAAGAGAGAGAGAGAGAATTGGAGATTGGGGGAAAAGTGATAAGAGAAAGAGAGAATTGGAGATTGAGAGAAAAGTGATAAGAGAAAGAGAGAATTGGAGATTGGGGGAAAAGTGATAAGAGAAAGAGAGAATTGGAGTTTGGGGGAAAAGTGATAAGAGAGAGAGAGAATTGGAGATTGGGGGAAAAGTGATAAGAGAAAGAGAGAATTGGAGATTGAGAGAAAAGTGATAAGAGAAAGAGAGAATTGGATATTGAGAGAAAAGTGATAAGAGAAAGAGAGAATTGGAGATTGAGAGAAAAGTGATAAGAGAAAGAGAGAATTGGAGATTGGGGGAAAAGTGATAAGAGAGAGAGAGAATTGGAGATTGGGGGAAAAGTGATAAGAGAATGAGAGAATTGGAGATTGAGAGAAAAGTGATAAGAGAAAGAGAGAATTGGAGTTTGAGAGAAAAGTGATAAGAGAAAGAGAGAATTGGAGATTGAGAGAAAAGTGATAAGAGAAAGAGAGAATTGGAGATTGAGAGAAAAGTGATAAGAGAAAGAGAGAATTGGAGATTGAGGGAAAAATGATAAGAGAAAGAGAGAATTGGAGATTGAGAGAAAAGTGATAAGAGAAAGAGAGAATTGGAGATTGGGGGAAAAGTGATAAGAGAAAGAGAGATTTGGAGATTGAGAGAAAAGTGATAAGTGAAAGAGAGAATTGGAGATTGGGGGAAAAGTGATAAGAGAGAGAGAGAATTGGAGATTGGGGGAAAAGTGATAAGAGAGAGAGAGAATTGGAGATTGAGAGAAAAGTGATAAGAGAAAGAGAGAATTGGAGATTGGGGGAAAAGTGATAAGAGAGAGAGAGAATTGGAGATTGAGAGAAAAGTGATAAGAGAGAGAGAGAATTGGAGATTGGGGGGAAAATGATAAGAGAAAGAGAGAATTGGAGATTGAGAGAAAAGTGATAAGAGAAAGAGAGAATTGGAGATTGAGAGAAAAGTGATAAGAGAAAGAGAGAATTGGAGATTGAGAGAAAAGTGATAAGAAACAGAGAGAATTGGAGATTGAGAGAAAAGTGATAAGAGAAAGAGAGAATTGGAGATTGAGAGAAAAGTGATAAGAGAAAGAGAGAATTGGAGATTGGGGGAAAAGTGATAAGAGAAAGAGAGAATTGGAGATTGAGAGAAAAGTGATAAGAAACAGAGAGAATTGGAGATTGAGAGAAAAATGATAAGAGAAAGAGAGAATTGGAGATTGAGAGAAAAGGGATAAGAAACAGAGAGAATTGAAGATTGGGGGAAAAGTGATAAGAGAGAGAGAGAATTGGAGATTGGGGGAAAAGTGATAAGAGAGAGAGAGAATTGGAGATTGAGAGAAAAGTGATAAGAGAAAGAGTGAATTGGAGATTGAGAGAAAAGTGATAAGAGAAAGAGAGAATTGGAGATTGAGAGAAAAGTGATAAGAGAAAGAGAGAATTGGAGATTGAGAGAAAAGTGATAAGAGAAAGAGAGAATTGGAGATTGAGAGAAAAGTGATAAGAGAAAGAGAGAATTGGAGTTTGGGGGAAAAGTGATAAGAGAGAGAGAGAATTGGAGATTGGGGGAAAAGTGATAAGAGAGAGAGAGAATTGGAGATTGAGAGAAAAGTGATAAGAGAAAGAGAGAATTGGAGATTGGGGGAAAAGTGATAAGAGAGAGAGAGAATTGGAGATTGAGAGAAAAGTGATAAGAGAAAGAGAGAATTGGAGATTGGGGAAAAGTGATAATAGAGAGAGAGAATTGGAGATTGGGGGAAAAGTGATAAGAGAGAGGGAGAGAATTGGAGATTGAGAGAAAAGTGATAAGAGAGAGAGAGAATTGGTTATTGAGAGAAAAGTGATAAGAGAAAGAGAGAATTGGAGATTGAGAGAAAAGTGATAAGAGAAAGAGAGAATTGGAGATTGAGAGAAAAGTGATAAGAGAAAGAGAGAATTGGAGATTGAGAGAAAAGTGATAAGAGAAAGAGAGAATTGGAGATTGAGGGAAAAGTGATAAGAGAAAGAGAGAATTGGAGATTGAGAGAAAAGTGATAAGAGAAAGAGAGAATTGGAGATTGGCGGAAAAGTGATACGAGAAAGAGAGATTTGGAGATTGAGAGAAAAGTGATAAGAGAAAGAGAGAATTGGAGATTGGGGGAAAAGTGATAAGAGAGAGAGAGAATTGGAGATTGGGGGAAAAGTGATAAGAGAGAGAGAGAATTGGAGATTGAGAGAAAAGTGATAAGAGAAAGAGAGAATTGGAGATTGAGGGAAAAATGATAAGAGAAAGAGAGAATTGGAGATTGAGAGAAAACTGATAAGAGAAAGAGAGAATTGGAGATTGGGGGAAAAGTGATAAGAGAGAGAGAGAATTCGAGATTGGGGGAAAAGTGATAAGAGAGAGAGAGAATTGGAGATTGAGAGAAAAGTGATAAGAGAAAGAGAGAATTGGAGATTGAGGGAAAAATGATAAGAGAAAGAGAGAATTGGAGATTGAGAGAAAAGTGATAAGAGAAAGAGAGAATTGGAGATTGAGAGAAAAGTGATAAGAGAAAGAGAGAATTGGAGATTGAGAGAAAAGTGATAAGAGAAAGAGAGAATTGGAGATTGAGGGAAAAGTGATAAGAGAAAGAGAGAATTGGAGATTGAGAGAAAAGTGATAAGAGAAAGAGAGAATTGGAGATTGGGGGCAAAGTGATAAGAGAAAGAGAGATTTGGAGATTGAGAGAAAAGTGGTAAGAGAAAGAGAGAATTGGAGATTGGGGGAAAAGTGATAAGAGAGAGAGAGAATTGGAGATTGGGTGAAAAGTGATAAGAGAGAGAGAGAATTGGAGATTGAGAGAAAAGTGATAAGAGAGAGAGAGAATTGGAGATTGAGAGAAAAGTGATAAGAGAAAGAGAGAATTGGAGATTGAGAGAAAAGTGATAAGAGAAAGAGAGAATTGGAGATTGGGGAAAAGTGATAAGAGAGAGAGAGAATTGGAGTTTGGGGGAAAAGTGATAAGAGAAAGAGAGAATTGGAGATTGAGAGAAAAGTGATAAGAGAAAGTGAGAATTGGATATTGGGGGAAAAGTGATAAGAGAGAGAGAGAATTGGAGATTGGGGGGGAAAAGTGATAAGAGAAAGAGAGAATTGGAGATTGAGAGAAAAGTGATAAGAGAAAGAGAGAATTGGATATTGAGAGAAAAGTGATAAGAGAAAGAGAGAATTGGAGATTGAGAGAAAAGTGATAAGAGAAAGAGAGAATTGGAGATTGGGGGAAAAGTGATAAGAGAGAGAGAGAATTGGAGATTGGGGGAAAAGTGATAACAGAAAGAGAGAATTGGAGATTGAGAGAAAAGTGATAAGAGAAAGAGAGAATTGGAGATTGAGAGAAAAGTGATAAGAGAAAGAGAGAATTGGAGATTGAGAGAAAAGTGATAAGAGAAAGAGAGAATTGGAGATTGAGAGAAAAGTGATAAGAGAAAGAGAGAATTGGAGATTGAGAGAAAAGTGATAAGAGAAAGAGAGAATTGGAGATTGAGAGAAAAGTGATAAGAGAAAGAGAGAATTGGAGATTGGGGGAAAAGTGATAAGAGAGAGAGAGAATTGGAGATTGGGGGAAAAGTGATAAGAGAGAGAGAGAATTGGAGATTGAGAGAAAAGTGATAAGAGAAAGAGAGAATTGGAGATTGGGGAAAAGTGATAAGAGAGAGAGAGAATTGGAGATTGAGAGAAAAGTGATAAGAGAGAGAGAGAATTGGAGATTGGGGGAAAAGTGATAAGAGAGAGAGAGAATTGGAGATTGAGAGAAAAGTGATAAGAGAAAGAGAGAATTGGAGATTGGGGGAAAAGTGATAAGAGAGAGAGAGAATTGGAGATTGAGAGAAAAGTGATAAGAGAGAGAGAGAATTGGAGATTGGGGGAAAAGTGATAAGAGAGAGAGAGAATTGGAGATTGAGAGAAAAGTGATAAGAGAAAGAGAGAATTGGAGATTGAGAGAAAAGTGATAAGAGAAAGAGAGAATTGGAGATTGAGAGAAAAGTGATAAGAGAAAGAGAGAATTGGAGATTGAGAGAAAAGTGATAAGAGAAAGAGAGAATTGGAGATTGGGGAAAAGTGATAAGAGAGAGAGAGAATTGGAGATTGGGGGGAAAATGATAAGAGAAAGAGAGAATTGGAGATTGAGAGAAAAGTGATAAGAGAAAGAGAGAATTGGAGATTGAGAGAAAAGTGATAAGAGAAAGAGAGAATTGGAGATTGAGAGAAAAGTGATAAGAGAAAGAGAGAATTGGAGAGTGAGAGAAAAGTGATAAGAGAATGAGAGAATGGAGATTGGGGGAAAAGTGATAAGAGAGAGAGAGAGAATTGGAGATTGGGGAAAAGTGATAAGAGAAAGAGAGAATTGGAGATTGAGAGAAAAGTGATAAGAGAAAGAGAGAATTGGAGATTGGGGGAAAAGTGATAAGAGAAAGAGAGAATTGGAGATTGGCGGAAAAGTGATACGAGAAAGAGAGATTTGGAGATTGAGAGAAAAGTGATAAGAGAAAGAGAGAATTGGAGATTGGGGGAAAAGTGATAAGAGAGAGAGAGAATTGGAGATTGGGGGAAAAGTGATAAGAGAGAGAGAGAATTGGAGATTGAGAGAAAAGTGATAAGAGAAAGAGAGAATTGGAGATTGAGGGAAAAATGATAAGAGAAAGAGAGAATTGGAGATTGAGAGAAAACTGATAAGAGAAAGAGAGAATTGGAGATTGGGGGAAAAGTGATAAGAGAGAGAGAGAATTCGAGATTGGGGAAAAGTGATAAGAGAGAGAGAGAATTGGAGATTGAGAGAAAAGTGATAAGAGAAAGAGAGAATTGGAGATTGAGGGAAAAATGATAAGAGAAAGAGAGAATTGGAGATTGAGAGAAAAGTGATAAGAGAAAGAGAGAATTGGAGATTGAGAGAAAAGTGATAAGAGAAAGAGAGAATTGGAGATTGAGAGAAAAGTGATAAGAGAAAGAGAGAATTGGAGATTGAGGGAAAAGTGATAAGAGAAAGAGAGAATTGGAGATTGAGAGAAAAGTGATAAGAGAAAGAGAGAATTGGAGATTGGGGGCAAAGTGATAAGAGAAAGAGAGATTTGGAGATTGAGAGAAAAGTGGTAAGAGAAAGAGAGAATTGGAGATTGGGGGAAAAGTGATAAGAGAGAGAGAGAATTGGAGATTGGGTGAAAAGTGATAAGAGAGAGAGAGAATTGGAGATTGAGAGAAAAGTGATAAGAGAGAGAGAGAATTGGAGATTGAGAGAAAAGTGATAAGAGAAAGAGAGAATTGGAGATTGAGAGAAAAGTGATAAGAGAAAGAGAGAATTGGAGATTGGGGGAAAAGTGATAAGAGAGAGAGAGAATTGGAGTTTGGGGGAAAAGTGATAAGAGAAAGAGAGAATTGGAGATTGAGAGAAAAGTGATAAGAGAAAGTGAGAATTGGATATTGGGGGAAAAGTGATAAGAGAGAGAGAGAATTGGAGATTGGGGGGGAAAAGTGATAAGAGAAAGAGAGAATTGGAGATTGAGAGAAAAGTGATAAGAGAAAGAGAGAATTGGATATTGAGAGAAAAGTGATAAGAGAAAGAGAGAATTGGAGATTGAGAGAAAAGTGATAAGAGAAAGAGAGAATTGGAGATTGGGGGAAAAGTGATAAGAGAGAGAGAGAATTGGAGATTGGGGAAAAGTGATAACAGAAAGAGAGAATTGGAGATTGAGAGAAAAGTGATAAGAGAAAGAGAGAATTGGAGATTGAGAGAAAAGTGATAAGAGAAAGAGAGAATTGGAGATTGAGAGAATAGTGATAAGAGAAGAGAGAATTGGAGATTGAGAGAAAGTGATAGAGAAGAGAGAGAATTGGAGATTGAGAGAAAGTGATAAGAGAAAGTGAGATTGGAGATTGAGAAGTGATAAGAGAAAGAGAGAATTGGAGATTTGGGGGAATAGTGTGTAAGAGTGAGAGTGAGGAGTGGGGGGATAGGTGTTGAGAGAGAGTGATGGAGTGGAGAGTATAGAGAGTAGAGTTGAGAGAATGGAGTGTGGGGGAAATGGGTGATGAGTGAGAGAGTAGGGAGATTGGAGTGTATAGTGAGATGAGTGTGTGAGATGGGAGTTGGGGGGTATTAGGGAGTAGAGTGAGTGAGATTGGGAGTTGAGAGTATTGGGTGTAGTGTTAGTGTGTTGGGGTGTGGGAGTGTTAGAGTGTTGTGAGTGAGTGTGATTGGGAGATTGTGTGATAAGGTGTTGTGTGAGTGAGATGGGGTGTGGGGGTATTGGGAGTTGTGTGTGAGTGATGGGAGTGGGTGTGTTTTGGGTGTTGTGTTAGTGTGAAGGGGTGTGGGTGTGTTATGGGTGTTGTGTTTGTGTGTATGGGTGTGGGTGGTTTTGGGAGTTGTGTTGGAGTGTTGGGTGTGGGTGTGATTTGGGTGTGAGTTGAGTGTTGGGGAGTGGGGGGTTTTGGGTGTTGTGTGTGTGTGATGGGGTGTGGGGGGGTTTTGGTGTAGTGTTTGTGTGTTGGGGTGTGGGTGTGTTTTGGGTGTTGTGTTTGTGTGTTGGGGTGTGGTGTGTTTTGGGTGTTGTGATTGTGTGTTTGGGTGTGGTGTGTTTTGGGTGTTGTGTTTGTGTGTTGGGGTGTGGGTGTGTTTTGGGTGTTGTGTTGGTGTGTTGGGGTGTGGGGGGTTTTGGGTGTTGTGAGTGTGTGTTGGGGTGTGGGGGGTTTTGGGTGTTGTGTTTGTGTGTTGGGGTGTGGGTGTGTTTTGGGTGTTGTGTTTGTGTGTTGGGGTGTGGGGGGTTTTGGGTGTTGTGTTTGTGTGTTGGGGTGGGGGGGGGTTTTGGGTGTTGTGTGTGTGTGTTGGGGTGTGGGGGGGGTTTTGGGTGTTGTGTTTGTGTGTTGGGGTGTGGGTGTGTTTTGGGTGTTGTGTTTGTGTGTTGGGGTGTGGGTGTGTTTTGGGTGTTGTGTTTGTGTGTTGGGGTGTGGGTGTGTTTTGGGTGTATGTGTTAGTGTGTTGTAGAGTGTAGATGTAGGGGAAGAAGAAAGAAGGGGGGGGGGGGGGAGGAGGTGAGTGGTGGAGAGAGGGAGAGGTGATAGGGGAGAGATTGAGAATTGGAGAGAGGGAGAGGTGATAGGGGAGAGATTGTGAATTGGAGAGAGGGAGAGGTGATAGGGGAGAGAATTGAGAATTGGAGAGAGGGAGAGGTGATAGGGGAAAACATTGAGAATTGGAGAGAGAGAGAGGTGATAGGGGAAAAATTAGAATTGGAGAGAGGGAGAGGTGATAGGGGAAAAATTGAGAATTGGAGAGAGGGAGAGGTGATAGGGGAGAGATTGAGAATTGGAGAGAGGGAGAGGTGATAGGGGAAAAATTGAGAATTGGAGAGAGAGAGAGAGGTGATAGGGGAAAAATTGAGAATTGGAGAGATGGAGAGGTGATAGGGGAGAGATAGAGAATTGGAGAGAGGGAGAGGTGATAGGGGAGAGATTGAGAATTGGAGAGAGGGAGAGGTGATAGGGGAGAGATTGAGAATTGGAGAGAGGGAGAGGTGATAGGGGAGAGATTGAGAATTGGAGAGAGGGAGAGGTGATGGGGAAAAAATTGAGAATTGGAGAGAGAGAGAGGTGATAGGGGAAAAATTGAGAATTGGAGAGAGGGAGAGGTGATAGGGGAGAGATTGAGAATTGGAGAGAGGGAGAGGTGATAGGGGAGAGATTGAGAATTGGAGAGAGGGAGAGGTGATAGGGGAGAGATTGAGAATTGGAGAGAGGGAGAGGTGATAGGGGAGAGATTGAGAATTGGAGAGAGAGAGAGGTGATAGGGGAAAAATTGAGAATTGGAGAGAGAGAGAGGTGATAGGGGAGAGATTGAGAATTGGAGAGAGAGAGAGGTGATAGGGGAAAAATTGAGAATTGGAGAGAGGGAGAGGTGATAGGGGAGAGATTGAGAATTGGAGAGAGAGAGAGGTGATAGGGGCAAAATTGAGAATTGGAGAGAGAGAGAGGTGATAGGGGAGAGATTGAGAATTGGAGAGAGAGAGAGGTGATAGGGGAAAAATTGAGAATTGGAGAGAGGGAGAGGTGATAGGGGAGAGATTGAGAATTGGAGAGAGAGAGAGGTGATAGGGGAAAAATTGAGAAATTGGAGAGAGAGAGAGGTGATAGGGGAAAAATTGAGAATTGGAGAGAGGGAGAGGTGATAGGGGAGAGATTGAGAATTGGAGAGAGGGAGAGGTGATAGGGGAGAGATTGAGAATTGGAGAGAGGGAGAGGTGATAGGGGAGAGATTGAGAATTGGAGAGAGGGAGAGGTGATAGGGGAGAGATTGAGAATTGGAGAGAGGGAGAGGTGATAGGGGAGAGATTGAGAATTGGAGAGAGGGAGAGGTGATAGGGGAGAGATTGAGAATTGGAGAGAGGGAGGGGTGATAGGGGAAAAATTGAGAATTGGAGAGAGAGAGAGGTGATAGGGGAAAAATTGAGAATTGGAGAGAGGGAGAGGTGATAGGGGAGAGATTGAGAATTGGAGAGAAGGGAGAGGTGATAGGGGAGAGATTGTGAATTGGAGAGAGGGAGAGGTGATAGGGGAGAGATTGAGAATTGGAGAGAGGGAGAGGTGATAGGGGAAAAAAATTGAGAATTGGAGAGAGAGAGAGGTGATAGGGGAAAAATTGTGAATTGGAGATAGGGAGAGGTGATAGGGGAGAGATTGAGAATTGGAGAGAGGGAGAGGTGATAGGGGAAAAATTTAGAATTGGAGAGAGAGAGAGGTGATAGGGGAAAATTGAGAATTGGAGAGAGGGAGAGGTGATAGGGGAGAGATTGAGAATTGGAGAGAGGGAGAGGTGATAGGGGAGAGATTGAGAATTGGAGAGAGAGAGAGGTGATAGGGGAGAGATTGAGAATTGGAGAGAGAGAGAGGTGATAGGGGATAAATTGAGAATTGGAGAGAGAGAGAGGTGATAGGGGAAAAATTGAGAATTGGAGAGAGGGAGAGGTAATAGGGGAGAGATTGAGAATTTGAGAGAGGGAGAGGTGATAGGGGAAAAATTGAGAATTGGAGAGAGGGAGAGGTGATAGGGGAGAGATTGAGAATTGGAGAGAGGGAGAGGTGATAGGGGAAAGATTGAGAATTGGAGAGAGGGAGAGGTGATAGGGGAGAGATTGAGAATTGGAGAGAGGGAGAGGTGATAGGGGAGAGATTGAGAATTGGAGAGAGGGAGAGGTGATAGGGGAGAGATTGAGAATTGGAGAGAGGGAGAGGTGATGGGGGAAAGATTGAGAATTGGAGAGAGGGAGAGGTGATAGGGGAGAGATTGAGAATTGGAGAGAGAAGAGAGGTGATAGGGGAAAAATTGAGAGTTGGAGAGAGAGAGAGGTGATAGGGGAAAAATTGAGAATTGGAGAGAGGGAGAGGTGATGGGGGAGAGATTGAGAATTGGAGAGAGGGAGAGGTGATGGGGGAAAGATTGAGAATTGGAGAGAGGGAGAGGTGATAGGGGAGAGATTGAGAATTGGAGAGAGAGAGAGGTGATAGGGGAAAAATTGAGAATTGGAGAGAGAGAGAGGTGATAGGGGAAAAATTGAGAATTGGAGAGAGGGAGAGGTGATAGGGGAGAGATTGAGAATTTGAGAGAGGGAGAGGTGATAGGGGAAGAATTGAGAATTGGAGAGAGGGAGAGGTGATAGGGGAAAAATTGAGAAATTGGAGAGAGGGAGAGGTGATAGGGGAGAGATTGAGAATTGGAGAGAGGGAGAGGTGATAGGGGAAAAATTGAGAATTGGAGAGAGAGAGAGAGGTGATAGGGGAAAAATTGAGAATTGGAGAGATGGAGAGGTGATAGGGGAGAGATAGAGAATTGGAGAGAGGGAGAGGTGATAGGGGAGAGATTGAGAATTGGAGAGAGGGAGAGGTGATAGGGGAGAGATTGAGAATTGGAGAGAGGGAGAGGTGATAGGGGAGAGATTGAGAATTGGAGAGAGGGAGAGGTGATGGGGAAAAAATTGAGAATTGGAGAGAGAGAGAGGTGATAGGGGAAAAATTGAGAATTGGAGAGAGGGAGAGGTGATAGGGGAGAGATTGAGAATTGGAGAGAGGGAGAGGTGATAGGGGAGAGATTGAGAATTGGAGAGAGGGAGAGGTGATAGGGGAGAGATTGAGAATTGGAGAGAGGGAGAGGTGATAGGGGAGAGATTGAGAATTGGAGAGAGAGAGAGGTGATAGGGGAAAATTGAGAATTGGAGAGAGAGAGAGGTGATAGGGGAGAGATTGAGAATTGGAGAGAGAGAGAGGTGATAGGGGAAAAATTGAGAATTGGAGAGAGGGAGAGGTGATAGGGGAGAGATTGAGAATTGGAGAGAGAGAGAGGTGATAGGGGAAAAATTGAGAATTGGAGAGAGAGAGAGGTGATAGGGGAGAGATTGAGAATTGGAGAGAGAGAGAGGTGATAGGGGAAAAATTGAGAATTGGAGAGAGGGAGAGGTGATAGGGGAGAGATTGAGAATTGGAGAGAGAGAGAGGTGATAGGGGAAAAATTGAGAATTGGAGAGAGAGAGAGGTGATAGGGGACAAATTGAGAATTGGAGAGAGGGAGAGGTGATAGGGGAGAGATTGAGAATTGGAGAGAGGGAGAGGTGATAGGGGAGAGATTGAGAATTGGAGAGAGGGAGAGGTGATAGGGGAGAGATTGAGAATTGGAGAGAGGGAGAGGTGATAGGGGAGAGATTGAGAATTGGAGAGAGGGAGAGGTGATAGGGGAGAGATTGAGAATTGGAGAGAGGGAGAGGTGATAGGGGAGAGATTGAGAATTGGAGAGAGGGAGGGGTGATAGGGGAAAAATTGAGAATTGGAGAGAGAGAGAGGTGATAGGGGAAAAATTGAGAATTGGAGAGAGGGAGAGGTGATAGGGGAGAGATTGAGAATTGGAGAGAGGGAGAGGTGATAGGGGAGAGATTGTGAATTGGAGAGAGGGAGAGGTGATAGGGGAGAGATTGAGAATTGGAGCGAGGGAGAGGTGATAGGGGAAAAAAATTGAGAATTGGAGAGAGAGAGAGGTGATAGGGGAAAAATTGTGAATTGGAGAATAGGGAGAGGTGATAGGGGAGAGATTGAGAATTGGAGAGAGGGAGAGGTGATAGGGGAAAAATTTAGAATTGGAGAGAGAGAGAGGTGATAGGGGAAAAATTGAGAATTGGAGAGAGGGAGAGGTGATAGGGGAGAGATTGAGAATTGGAGAGAGGGAGAGGTGATAGGGGAGAGATTGAGAATTGGAGAGAGAGAGAGGTGATAGGGGAGAGATTGAGAATTGGAGAGAGAGAGAGGTGATAGGGGATAAATTGAGAATTGGAGAGAGAGAGAGGTGATAGGGGAAAAATTGAGAATTGGAGAGAGGGAGAGGTAATAGGGGAGAGATTGAGAAATTTGAGAGAGGGAGAGGTGATAGGGGAAAAATTGAGAATTGGAGAGAGGGAGAGGTGATAGGGGAGAGATTGAGAATTGGAGAGAGGGAGAGGTGATAGGGGAAAGATTGAGAATTGGAGAGAGGGAGAGGTGATAGGGGAGAGATTGAGAATTGGAGAGAGGGAGAGGTGATAGGGGAGAGATTGAGAATTGGAGAGAGGGAGAGGTGATAGGGGAGAGAATTGAGAATTGGAGAGAGGGAGAGGTGATGGGGGAAAGATTGAGAATTGGAGAGAGGGAGAGGTGATAGGGGAGAGATTGAGAATTGGAGAGAGAGAGAGGTGATCAGGGGAAAAATTGAGAGTTGGAGAGAGAGAGAGGTGATAGGGGAAAAATTGAGAATTGGAGAGAGGGAGAGGTGATGGGGGAGAGATTGAGAATTGGAGAGAGGGAGAGGTGATGGGGGAAAGATTGACGAATTGGAGAGAGGGAGAGGTGATAGGGGAGAGATAGAGAATTGGAGAGAGAGAGAGGTGATAGGGGAAAAATTGAGATTGGAGAGAGAGAGAGGTGATAGGGGAAAAATTGAGAATTGGAGAGAGGGAGAGGTGATAGGGGAGAGATTGAGAATTTGAGAGAGGGAGAGGTGATAGGGGAAGAATTGAGAATTGGAGAGAGGGAGAGGTGATAGGGGAGAGATTGAGAATTGGAGAGAGGGAGAGGTGATAGGGGAAAGATTGAGAATTGGAGAGAGGGAGAGGTGATAGGGGAGAGATTGAGAATTGGAGAGAGGGAGAGGTGATAGGGGAGAGATTGAGAATTGGAGAGAGGGAGAGGTGATAGGGGAGAGATTGAGAATTGGAGAGAGGGAGAGGTGATAGGGGAGAGATTGTTAATTGGAGAGAGAGAGAGGTGATAGGGGAGAGATTGAGAATTGGAGAGAAAGAGAGAGGTGATAGGGGAAAATTGAGAATTGGAGAGCGAGAGTGGTGATAGGGGAAAATTGAGAATTGGAGAGAGCGGAGAGGTGATAGGGCGAGAGATTGAGAATTGGAGAGAGAGAGCGGTGAAGGGGAACATTGAGAATTGGAGAGAGGGAGAGGTGATAGGGGAGAGATTGAGACTTGGAGAGAGAGAGGTGATCGGGGAAACATCTGAGAATTGGAGAGAGAGAGAGGTGATAGGGGAAAATTTGAATTGGAGCGAGGGAGAGGTGATAGGGAGAGAGATTGAGAATTGGCAGAGAGGGAGAGGTGATAGGGGAGCGATTGAGAACACTTGGAGAGAGGAGAGGTGATAGGGAGAATCTGCGACATTGGAGAGAGGGAGAGGTGATAGGGGCAGAGATCTGAGAATTGGAAGAGAGGGAGCTGTGACTAGACAATTCTCTAAGAAGACTTTGCATCTCAATCTCCAATTCACTCTTTCTCTAGAGGTGCTCAGGGGCCAAATTGACTCTCTCTCTCTATCACTTTTCCTCCCAATCTCCAATTCTCTCTCTCTCTTATCACTTTTCCCACATCTCCAATTCTCTCTCTTCTCTATCACTTTTCTCTCAATCTCCAATTCTCTCTTTCTCTTATCACTTTTCTCTCAATCTCCAACTTCTCTCTTCTCTCTTATCACTTTTCTCTCAATCTCCAATTCTCTCTTTCTCTTATCACTTTTCTCTCAATCTCCAATTCTCTCTGTCTTCTTATCACTTTTCTCTCAATCTCCAATTCTCTCTTTCTCTTATCACTTTTCTCTCAATCTCCAATTCTCTCTTTCTCTTATCACTTTTCTCTCAATCTCCAATTCTCTCTTTCTCTTATCACTTTTCCCCCCAATCTCAATTCTCTCTCTCTCTTATCACTTTTCTCTCAATCTCCAATTCTCTCTCTCTCTTATCACTTTTCCCCCAATCTCCAATTCTCTCTTTCTCTTATCACTTTTCTCTCAATCTCCAATTCTCTCTCTCTCTTATCACTTTTCCCCCAATCTCCAATTCTCTCTCTCTCTTATCACTTTTCCCCCAATCTCCAATTCTCTCTTTCACTTATCACTTTTCTCTCAATCTCCAAATCTCTCTTTCTCTTATCACTTTTCCCCCAATCTCCAATTCTCTCTTTCTCTTATCACTTTTCTCTCAATCTCCAATTCTCTCTTTCTCTTATCACTTTTTCCCTCAATCTCCAATTCTCTCTTTCTCTTATCACTTTTCTCTCAATCTCCAATTCTCTCTTTCTCTTATCACTTTTCTCTCAATCTCCAATTCTCTCTTTCTCTTATCACTTTTCTCTCAAACTCCAATTCTCTCTTTCTCTTATCACTTTTCTCTCAATCTCCAATTCTCTCATTCTCTTATCACTTTTCCCCCCAATCTCCAATTCTCTCTCTCTCTTATCACTTTTCCCCCAATCTCCAATTCTCTCTTTCTCTTATCACTTTTCTCTCAATCTCCAATTCTCTCTTTCTCTTATCACTTTTCTCTCAATATCCAATTCTC